>PVJH01033230.1:0-21780 GCA_004026705.1 Nesogale talazaci
AGGGGAGCGGCTGGCTGGAGGGCAGACTGATGTCCACGGGGGTGCAGGGGGAGACCATAGACTGTGAGAGGTCTCCTGCAGCACAGATGCCAGGGGGAGATTGTGGGGGGGGATGGCGGGGGAGTGGGATGAGCCATTGGGAGGTTTGATAAGTTGTTTGTTAAGTCGCCAAAATGTTGACCTGGTATGTCAACTGCTACCTAATTCTCAAAAAAGATTTTTAAAAGGGGTGCATTTTGGCGAACTTTCAACGGAAAAGAGGATGTGAAACAGGATATATGTATCATTTGTAAAATAAAGAAAAAATATACACACACATATAAGAGGGCTTCAAAAATTCACGGAACATGGAATGAAAAAAGAATAGAATTTTTCTACAAATGTTTTGAAGCTCTTCTCCTATTTTTAAAAATAAATGGGACTCTTAAAACCCCCACCAGTCCGTATATCAGTTGTATCAAGCACATCTGTACATATGTTGCCATCATTATTTTTAAAACATTTTCTTTCTACTTGAGCCCTTGATACCAGCTGCTCTTTGTTCCCTCCCTCCCTGAAGCTATTTTCATATGTGTGTGTATACATGTGGGAGGGAAAGTATATCTTTATCTATATCATCTATATCTATACATACAGACACACACAGACAGACACATGCATGCACACACACACACATTGCCTTGGGGCTGGGCACTCTCCATTCTGCTGTGCAGGGGTCCCTGTGAGTTGTAGCTGATTCAGTGGCACCTTTTTACAGGCAGAACATACACATACATTTGTAGGCATATATGTAGTCATGCTTATGGATACAAATATAGAAAGGAATGTCTGGAAGAACAAAGGTTACCTGTCATGGTCATCTTAAGAGATAGTTTCTGTTCCTTAGTGACTCGAAGTGTTTCTGTGTTGCTTGAATTTCTTACCATGACCATTGTTTATATAATAACAGCCCCCCCCCCTTTTAGACAGAGGGTATCTTGCCATAGAAAGAGACACACAAGTGTTAGGAGCCAGGGATGCTGTAGGGCTCTAAAAACCCAGACAGGTCAGAGGAGGCCAGGATGAGCAGGATCAGCTCACAATGAGGGAGCGGTGGCGGCCGCCAGGGAGTCCCGAGGAGCTCCTTTTGTTTGTCCAAAAGACGGGGCTGGACTGATATCTGGGCTCTCTCCAGTCCCTCTCAGTCCCTCCTCTCCATGTACCCCCAGCCCATGTTCTAGTCACTTGGACATGGCAGTGGGTAGCAACTATTCAATTATTTCCAAATAGTTGAGCCTAGGTCTGCGCTGAATAAATCACATTGATGCCAATTTCCAGAGAAGTCCTTTCATATTTTATGATTCGCTCTCCAGCTCGGCCCCCCTTCCTTCTGTGTGCTCCCGCTAATGAACCTAGAGACTTTGACTCTTGCTCGGACCGTCCCCATTGCTAAGCCCCAGATGGCAATGCTGCTGCTGAAGCCTCGTGGTGCTGGCTTATTTCCTTTCCCTCCTCGCCGTCCTGGGAAAATTGATATGCAGGTAGGATGATGCTTTGTTTAAGGCTCAGCCTTGGCTTCTGAGAGAATACATTATCCAAATCGGCGGATGCGGTTGATATTCTGCAAAACTCAGTTGGGTCACACGTGGCTTGCCACGGAGGTGTCCAGCCGAGCCTCGTGCAGCATAAACACCCGGGAGCAGAGAATATCACCACGGACAACGGCCCACGAGGGACTCATCCTGGAGTCGAGAAATCACCCTGCTGCTGGTGGAAGGTGGGCACACCGCACATGTCTGCCACCCCCGTGGCCACCCAGGTCTAGGGACAGGCTCTGCTCCCTGCCTTTGCCCAGCTCCTGAGAACTCCTCCCCAGACCTGAGTGAGCCTCACCTGGCGACCGGAGAGATTTGGCTGTTGCTTTTTTTTTTTTTTTTTTTTTTCACTTTATGGGGTTGTAAGGGCACCCAGTTCCAATGAAGGTATCGGGAACCCAGGAACGGTGAAAGAAAGGGCAGGTCCGAGCGAACTGGGCACACGGCATGGTCCCCCTGGGTCTGTCCCTGAGGGGAGGAAGAGGGAGCAGCTCATTGGGGATAATGTGGAAGCCACTGCAGCCCCACGTGCTCTTTAAATGTTAGAGTTTTAATGATTTAGGGACCAAAAGAATAACTAAGGAGCCCAGCAGTCATTATCTCAAATAATGAGACTTTTTAATGCAAAATCAATGTTTGTTATAATGAAAATAGATTCCTCGGCTCCTGCAGGGCCAAATGTACAAATCTTTTCCGCGGTTAAATAAAATGTGACGGCTCATTTTCAGGAGGATGGTGAGCACTTTTATTCAAGAGTAAAAATAAAATGTCAGAACTTATTTACTTTTATTAAGTGCTCATTCTCAATCAGATACTCTAATCAATATCTAATTGGAGGTGAGGAAACGGAAAATAATTTTTATGCCAACTTGGGAGAAGGGAAGGCAGGTAGCAGGGGACAGGACGAGAGAAGATAGCGCTGCGTTTTCGGCTGGGGTGATGGCATGTGCTTATGGAACGGGCGTGTCAGCTGGGCCAGCGGCGACTGCTGCACCTGTGCATGTCCGCACGTCCTCTGAGTGGTCTTAGGACCCTGTGGACAGGTGAACAAACGGAAGCTCAGCGGGGCTAATTGTGCAGGCTTGTAGGTGGTGGTAGAAGCCCAATCGAAGCTTAGGTCTGTATGATTCCTCAGTCCTAAGTCTTAATTAGTATGTATATGTATATATACGTGTATATGTTTATGTGCATGTGGCAGTCATGTGCTTATGTTAATTTCATGATTGAGATGTAGGGGTAATGCCAGGCCTGTTAATCTGGGGATAGTCATTGAGTAGCCAATGAGGCCTCCGTGTGGGCATGGCTTTCTCCTGAGATTTCTGGGAAATTTCCCTCGTGGAGATGAGAGGCCATTTCCCCAGTTGTTGGGAGTCAGTCTCCGAGACAACAAACTCCTGACAAGACAAGATAACAGTGTCCCAGGAGCTGGAGGAGCCAGAGGAGAAGCCACGTGGCCTCGCCCTGATGAATCCAGACCTCTGAAACTGGAGAAGCCACATGGAGACCCCTGCCAGAGTTGAGTTGTTTCTATCACCATTGGATGCTGTTGATGGACCCTGAGCTCTGGAAGCGAGGAGCCATGGGGAGATCCCTGCCAGCGCCGGGATTCTGCACCCACTGACCTGTGACTTTGCGAGTCGAAAGGAGACTTTGTAGACTGGTATCTGGCAGCCCATAGGCAAGTGGGCTCAAACAGCTAACCTTGCAGTTAGCAGTCCAATGTATGACCCACTTTTCCATGAGGGGTCCTTAAAAAAAAATCTGTATTCTGCTTTACTTTATTGTATGTTTAAAGAATGAATCATGCTTGAAAGCTTCTTTTGACCTATAGCTTATATTTGACTCCTGTAAGCAAGAAAATGGCATATGGGCTAATATCAGACTTATGACTTTGAACTGGAATGGGGTGGGATGCTCTCTCAATGTCGCATTCCTCTTGTATATAAACCTTTCCCTTATATCCATATGCGTGTCTATGAGTTTGTTCCTCTAGTCTCCCTGGACTAACATAGTGCACTTGCATATATATGCACAGAAACATATGTATAGATACACACCTACTTACTAATATGCATATATGTATGTGTAAAATACATATCCATGTATGTGTGTGTATATATGCATACGCATACATATTCATACTTAGTAGGAGATAGGGGTGAGGGATCACACAGAACTAAGCTTCAATTGTGGTAATAGCAAGTGCCTTATAAATATAAGATGTGTGCGTATACATGCTGTACATATATGTGCATGTACACATACATATCCCTATCTACCCTTTTAACCTCCCAGCCCTTCTCACTGATATTTCTGACTCATGGTGACCCCAGAGGGCCGAGTGGAACTACCCCTGTGAGTTTCTGTGACTGGACATCTTGACCGGGACAGGCAGACTCATCTTTCTAACATGGACGGGCAAGTGGGCTCAAATGGCTAATCTTGCAGTTGGCAGCCCAACGGATGACCCACTTTGCCATCAGGACTCCTTAAAAAAGAAATCAGTGTTCTGCTTTATTTTCTTGTATGTTTACAGAATGAATTATTCTCGGAAGCTTCATTTGACCTATAGCTTATATTTGACTCCTGTAAGCAAGAAAATTGAAAACAGAGAAGTTGTTTGGGAGAGAAAAAAATCTTTCTCTGTCATAGGTTCCCATAAGTTCACTTTTTCAAAGATTCATAGACTCAGAATTGGTTTCCAGGATCATGTCTGAGAAGAATCTTTAGTCTACCTGGGGACATAAGATGTGAGAACGAATTGAGACCCTACTTCTAATGCCTGTGCTATGGGTCTTTGGTAACTCTTCCTTCTTCATGTATAAAGCAGGACCTTATAAGGCTCTCTGATTTTATAAGCACAGGGTGGTGGAATACATTGGCTTAAGGAGTGACCTTCTGAAAATTATAGTTACCTGAAAAATGACTGGACTGTCTCAGAAGGTACAGAATGTCCCATCCCTGGAGGTGTTCAATCAGTATCCATTGCAGAGATAATGTAGATAATAAGGATTGGACTAGCGGAGCCGTGGTAGCCTAGTGAGTTATGCATTGAGCTGTTAACCACAAGGTCAGTAGTTCAAAACCACCAACTGTTCTGTGGGAGAAAGATGAAGCCTCTGACTCCTGTAAAGACATGAAATAATAATAATAATTTCTAAATTATCCAGGGTTCATGAGAGAGGGAAGGCAGGAATGGAGAGGGAAAATGAGGAGCTGATAACAAGGACTCAAGGTGAAAGAAAATGTTTTGAGAATGATGATGACAACAAATGTACAAATGTGCTTGGCATAATGGATGGATGTGTGGGTTGTAATACAATGATTTTTAAAAAAAGAGTGACAGTCTTGGAAACTCACAGGCATGGTTCTACTCTGTCCTGCAGAATCACTGTGAATTGGAGTATACTCAATGGCAGGGAGTTTTTAAATTAAATTAAATTAAATTTTTTAGCTCTCTTTTTTCCCCTATAAAGATCTAGAAAGTAAATACTTAAATCCATACCTAGAAAGTCTTTGTTGTAACTACCCAATTGCTTTACTTTGCGGTAAAACAAAAATGTATACTCTGGATGACACATACACAGGTAAATAAAAAATATTGCTACAAAATCACAAAAGCCTTTGTTAAATAAAAATACCAAAAGATGAAGCTCTTCTTTCTTTCTTTCTTTTTTTTTTTTTGGGGGGGGGGGCGTCACTGCTCTCCGGTGGTGGGAGTAGGAGGCCCAGCCCCACTGCTGGAATTGAACCTCCGTCCCAGTGGGCCGCAGTCCCGCGCACAACCACTACGCCACCCGGGCTCAGCCAAAGCTCTTATTTCTTGACCTCACCTCTGTCTAGGTCCATAAACTTCTGAGGGTAGTGCGTCCGCCTCTTCTTCCCCCGAGGAACTCTGCACTCTTCCATTTCCGTCACACTGAAATGGCTGTTCTGGTCTCCTGAAGGTTCTCCAGTCATGATCCTTGAAAATGTTCTTTGGGGGCTGAGCCCCGGTGGCGTAGTGGTTGTACGGGACTGTGGCCCCCTGGGATAGAGGTTCAATTCCAGCAGTGACTCCACAGGAGCGAAGGCTGGGCCTCCTACTCCGACCACCAGAGGACAGTGATGCGCCACCCCCTGCCAAAAAAAAAAAAAAAGAACAACAAAAAACAAAACAAAAAAGAAAATGTTCTTTTGGTTTGGGGAACAAAAAGGGCAAGACCTGAGTGGCCCCCAAAGAGTAGATTTTTGTCCAACAAAACTCTTGTAGGACTGTCCTTGAAGAATGAGCAACACAGCAGGTGGACCAGGTTTGGTTTGTAATCCTGGTATCCTGATGCCTGTTCTGTTGCTGTGGTTCCAGCTCTCATAGCCTCCATGTGTACAGCCGAGTGAAAACCTGCCCGGTGTTGCACCCTTCTTACAATTGCTGTTATGTTTCAGCCCATTGCTGCAGATACAGTGTCAATCCATCCTCTGGAGGGTCTCTTTCTTTTTCTCTATCCCTCTCCTTTACCAAGTCTGAGGCCCTCCTTCAGGGGCTGCTCTTTCCTGACAACACACCCAAAGCATGTGAGATGAAGTCTTGCCATCCTTGCTTCTAAGGAGCATGCTGGCTGTGCTTCTTTCCAGACAGATTTGGTTGTCTTCTAGAGCCCTGTTCTAGGCTGTTCCAACTCCAGACATATGATTCTTCTCTTGCCCCTTTAGCCACCACGCTGATCTGCCATTATCACTGGTAATAAAAAACTAACTCTTACACAATTTCTTCTATGGGCCAGGCACCCTTCTGTGGTGGTCATGTACTTGATGTCGATTTCATGATTGGGAGTCTAGGGGTGGACTAGAGTCTGGAGATAACCAATGGGACCTCTGTGTGGGCATGGCTTTCTCCTGAGAATTCTGGGAAGTCTCACAGTATTTCCCAATTGGGGAAGAGAGACTGGATTGAGTCTCAGAGAGGAGGAACTACTGACAAGACGAGATGACAGCGTGCTGTTCGATCCTGATTTCTGGAGAATGGAGGAGCCAAAGGAGAGGCCACATGGGCTTGTCCTGATGAAGCCAAACCTTTTGGGCTGGAGAGGTCACGTGGAGACTCCTGCCAGTGCTGAGATGCTTGGGAGGCCACCAGGAGACCCCTGCAAGCACTGAGATGCTTTGATCGCCACTGGACACATAAGACTCTGCACTCACTCGCCGTGATTGTCCTGGTGTCATCGTACATGCTTTGTAAGTCAGAAGGAGACTATAGACTGTTATTGGACATATGGGCTAATATAAGAATTATGATTTTGGACTGGACTGGGTTGGGATGCTTTCTCAATGTTCCATTTCTCTTGTATGCAAACCTTTCCCTTATATCCAGATGTGTGTTCATGAATTTGTTTCTCTAGTTTATCTGGACTAACATACTTTCTAAGCTCTCTCTCTCCATATATATATGTATATATGTATACTTATGGTATATATATAATGTCTATAATTGTTACCATAAATTTATAAAAAGGAATAAACACTGCTGCCTAGTTGATTTCAATTCAGTGTATCCCTGTAGGACAGTGTACAACTGTCCCACAGGCTTTCCACGCCTCTAAGTCATGGTGAGAGCAGAGAAGCAGACCTCCCTCCAGTAGGGCAGCTGATGAGTCCCAACTGCCACCTTTTTGGTTAGCTTCTGAGTTCTTTAAGCACGGTGCTAACAAGGCTTCTTAATCTTATAATTTAGGTGCAATTCGTCTCCTTCTCCTCCTGCTCCCTCCTCCCGCCACCTTCTTCTTCTAAATTTACACAGGAGGCAACTGAGGCCCACAGAAGCTAAGTAGATTGCATAGGTGTATGCAGCAAGTACATGGTGGACTGGAGCTGCAAAGCTAGGCAATATGATTTTTAGAGTCTAGACTCTCAACTACTATCTTGGCCTACCATGTGCTGGACGATCTTGGGTACATTACTCTTCCTTATTAACAGCATTCTGCCTGTACAACCAAAGACCTGTGGGCAGATTATCTATCCTCTTTGAACTCTGTTTTCCCTATTAGACAGTGAGAATCACTGACACATTGGATGCAATCTTATGTAGGACCTGGGGTGTGGCAAGGAACTCTGGTAGCATAGTGGTTATGAGTTGGCCTGTGATCCAGAAGGTCTGCAGTTCAAAACCATGAGTTGCTCTGTGGGAGAAAGGTGGGGGCTCTTGATTCCCATCAATAGTTACCGTCTCAAAAACTCACAGGGGCAGATCTACCCTGTTCTGTAGGGCTAGCAGGAGTTGGCATGGGCTGGATGGCAGCTAGGTTCTTGGTTTGGGAAATAGTACATGCTGAACAATGATTAAATCCTGCCTCTCCCTTAATGATTTCTGGGGAACCCTGGAATCGCTGAGAAACAAAGAGAGGGTCTACTCCAAGTGATCAAAAATAATAAATCCCTGCTTCTTCCTTCCTTCCTTCCTTTCTTTCTTTCTTCATTTCTTTCTTTATTTCTTTCTAAAACAAATCCCTCCTACCCTCTGTGGCAACCATGTACTCTTGTGTCAATTTCAGGATTGGGAGTGTAGGGGTGGAGTTTAGCCTGTCAATCTGGAGATAGCAAATGAGACCTCTATGTGGGTATGGCTTTCTCCTGAGAATTCTGGGAAACCTCATGTTATTTCCCAATTGGGAGTGAGGGGTCAGTTCCTTGGAGGTGCTCTACTGACAAGATACAAGGCAGACTCCCTGGACATCTTGGAGAAGAAGCCACATGGACTTACCTTGAAGGAATCAGACTTCTGAAGCCAGAAAAGTCACATGGAGACTCTGTGACTCTCAGTGCTGAGAGGCTTGAGAAGCCACAGAGAGGCCCCTGTCAGTGCTGAGATGTTTCTACCACCACTGGATACACAAGACCCTGCCCCCATTGGCCTGTGATTGCCCTGGCGCCATTGCATGTGCTTCATGGGTCTGAAGAGGACTTGTGGATTGGTATTGGACATAGGGGTTAATATCAGACTTGTGGGCTTGGACTGCACTGGGTTGGGATGCTTTCTCAGTGTTCCACTCCTCTTGTATAAAAACCCCTCCCTTTATACAAATGTGTGTTTATGGATTTGTTTCTCTAGTCTACCTTGACTAACACCGCCCCTCACCCCCAAGTTCTAAAATTACAACTGGTCTCAATTCCACTGGAGTTTCAAAAGAAGAAAGGGACTCAGGAATAGGGGGGAGAAAATAGAATGTGTGGCTAATTGACTCCAGGAACAATTGTCTTCCATTAAAATTAGAGGCTATGTCATCTCGACACTCCTGGATGAAGGTAGGGGCAGCACCCAACCTATCACTCATGTGACTAGTGACAGGTCCTTGGGGGTGTGGCTTTCTTTATAGGGGGCGTGACTGGGAGCAGAGCTGAGAACTCTTGCCCCTTCACCTTCTACTGCATCTAGATCTGGTGTTTGGTTTGTTGATCTCCTTTTCTGGTGCCTGCTAGTCCTGGGAGTCATAGACCCATTTGGCTGAGAATCCATTTAACTTGGCATCCACCAGCCTGTAGCCCTCTTGCTCTGTCATTCTGTTTCCTGTTGTTGTATTTCAAAGCTACACAAGTCAGGAGAAGTCTCTGGCTTACATTTGACCTACAAACTTGAACTGCCCTGGGCTTACCCACTTCTACAAGCGAGAGAGCCATGCCTTGATATGAATCTCTTTTTATAGACATACACATATAAACATCTTGGCTTTTGCTTCTCCAGAGAATCAGATCTAACCAGGGTACCCTTTTTGCCATGAAAACAGATGAACTAATTGGTGCCTGACTACTGGTGCCAAATATCTCGATAGAGAGGGCTGTAGAAGAATCTTGATTGAGAAGAGGAAAATGCAGGATATATTCTAAAATTCTCATGGAATTCAGGTTTTCTGGAGTTGTAGAGGCTAAATGAACTCCTAGAGCTATCCCTCTGAGATAGCTTTTCAACCGCAAACTGAAAATGTCTCATCAAGTCTTCTTTTATTTAATGTGCGAGAAAGCTTTGTGTCAAAGAACAATTACATATTGACAAAACATCCAAGCTTAGTGCAGATAAAGTTCATAAGTCTGATATTAGCCCATAAGTCCAATACTAGTTTGTGGTAGTTACATAATCTCGTGTCAACTGAAGGTCTTTAAGAATGAAGTGGTGGAGTTTAGTCTGTCAATCAGGTCACAGTCTGATGATGCCTCCTTTTGGGCATGGCCTTTTTAGGAGGATTCTAGGAACTTCGTCTCTCTCTCTCTGCTTCACTTTCCTGTTGAAGAGGCACACGTGGAGAGCTGGAGGAGCCATGTGGAGCCCCGCACCTGTGCTGAGACGCTACCACCTTCCTATTGAGCCATGTGGAGACCTGCTGAGATCTAGGTCCCCAGCTGCCTGTGGTCTTCCTGCATTTTGCATCACTGCATGTGCTGTGTGAATCTGAAGAAGGATTTATGGATTAACATCGGACTTATGGCTAATGTTGGAATCACAAACTTGATCTGGACTGAGCTGGAGTGTTTTCTTAATATGCAATTACTCTTTGATATACAGCTCTTTAAAAATCATTTTATTGGGGGCTCACACAACTCTTATCATGATTAATACATACATCAATTGTATGTAGTCCACATTTGCACATTTGTTGCCATCATTCTTGAAATATCCTCCTTCCACTTAGGCCCCCCGTATCGGCTCCCCATATTTCTTCTCCCTCCCCCTTTCTCCTCTCCCATGAACCCTTAATAATTTACAATTTATCATTATTTTGTCATATCATACACTGTCCGAAGTGTCCCTTCACCCAAGTCCCTGTTGTCCGTACCCCAGGAAGGAGGTTACATGTAGATCCCTGCAATTGGTTCTCCTTTCTACTCCTTCCCTCCGCCCTCCTGGCATCACCACTCTCACCACTGGTCCTGAAGGAATCATCTGTCCTGAATTCCCCATGTTTCCAGCTCCTATCCATACCAGTGACAACACCCGGTCTAGCTGGATTTGTCAGGTAGAATTGGGATTGTGATAGTGGGTGGGAGGAAGCATTTAAGAACAAGAGAAAAGTTTCCTATTTCATTGTTGCTGCACTGTACCTTGACAGGCTCATCTCCTTCCTGTGATCCCTCTGTAAGGGGGTCACATAAAGCTCTTTTTAAAAATACATATATGTATGTCCCTGGATGTGTCTCTCTAATCAACCCAGTCCAACACATCATCTATAAATCCCTCTTCAGACTCATGCAGTTACCTGCAATGATGCAAAATGCAGGAAGATCACAGGTCGGTGGGTGCAAGCAAAGTCTTGTGTATCCAGTGGCGGTGGAGCATCTGAGCGCTGGCACGGGTCTTCACGTGGCTCCTCCAGCTCTCTGCGTGTGGTTCCTCAGCAGGAAGGTGAAGCAGAGAGAGGGTCTCTTACAGGTCTCAGCAAGTCAACCGGAAGGTAGAGGCAGAAAGAGAGCCCTCTAGTTTCATTAAAACCAAGCAATAGAGTAGCTGAACCAGGAAAGAATGTCTGCCTTGAATCTTGCACTATTTCAAGATACGGAGTCAACAAGAAGAACAACAGGAAAGGTTGGACCAGACACTTAGAACAGCTTCAGCAAAGGAGGACGCAGATGGCCGCGCAATTTGAAGACTACGACCACTGTCCTGGAACTCTACAGGGAGAAACGATCAAATTGGGGTCTGTTTTTTTTTGGGGGGGGCGGGGGGCATAATCTCAACTCTAACAGCATAAACTAAATTATACACAAAGAGCTGTTTGTAAAGTTGTACCGTTCCTGTAAAGAAGTGCTGGGGTGTCTGGTCTGAATTATGCCCCATCAATCTCGAGGAACAGTTCTTGACCTTTGGGTCACGACCCTTTTTGGGGGGTCAAATAATCCTTTCACAGTGGTTGCCCACACAGAGATCTCATTGGCTTTCTCCAGATTGACAGACTGGATTCCACCCCTACACTCTTAATCCTCAAATGGACACCAGATGAGTGTCTACCACAGACGGTCTTCTCTCTCTCTTGGAGACGCTCTGCTGACAAGACACAAGGCTGACTCCCTGGGAGACATCCCGGAAAGAAGCCACATGGACCTACCCTGATGGAACCAGACCTCTGAAGCTGGAGGAGTCACTTGGAGACCCCTGCCAGTTCTGAGATGTTTATAATGCCACCGGATCCTAAGGCATTCTGCCCATCTGGCTTGGGATCATCTTGTATGTGGTTCATGAGTCTAAAGGAGACTTTACAGACTGGTATTGGACATAGGGGCTAATATCGGACTTATGACCTCGGACTGGACTGGGCTGGGATGTTTTCTCAACCTTCCATTCTTCTTGTATATAAGCCTCTCTCTCATAGACAGATGCGTGTTTATGAATTTGTTGCTCTAGTCTCTCGGGACTCACACACCCTCCATGATATGGATTGACACAGTGGGCTCAGGTGTAGGACGGCATAAAACGGTGTGGTTACATTCTGTTCACACAGGGTCACTGTGGCAATCTTGTGCTTATGTTAATTTTATAATTGAAATGTAGGGGTGGAGTCTGGCCTGTTAATCTGGAGATAGTCATTGAGTAGCCGGTGAGGCCTCTGTGTGGGCATGGCTTTCACCTGAGACTCCTGGGAAATCTCGTGGTATTTCCCTTGTGAAGATGAGAAGCTATCTTCTCTGGTTGTTGGGAGTTAGTTTGAGAGGTGATTAACCACAGGCAACACAGAATGGTGGTGGCTGGGAGGCTGGAGGAGCCAGCGGAGAGACCACACGGCTTTGCCCTGATGAAGACAGACCTCTGAAGCTGGAGTGGCATGCTGTTGATGGACCTGAGCCCTGGAAGCGAGGAGCCGTGGGGAGACCCCTGCCAGTGCCAGAATTCTGCACCCACTGACCTGTGACTTCCTGAGTCGGAAGCAGACTTTATAGACTGATTTCGGGCATATGGGTTAATATTGGACTTATGACTTTGCACTGGACTGGATTGGGATGCCTTCTTAGGGTCACATTTCTTTTGTATATTAACCCTTTCCTTATACTTATACGCGTGTCTCTGAAATTTGTTCTTCTAGTCTATCCGGACTAACACAGTCACCATGGGTCGAAACTGACTCAATGGCCCCTGACAACAGCCACAACAGCAATAATAACATTTACCAGGGGGTTACTTTATATCCTATGCCACGCATTTCACCTATTAACTCTGAATTAGGTGACAGTCTGCATTTCATTTCATCAATTTTGAATTCAACCATTTAAACTACCTACTACCACCCCCATGCTCTCCCCACCCCTCCAATAGCTTATCCCCCTCCACCTCCTTTGATTTCTCCTTCTCCCTCTTGCAGATGATTTTCTCTCCCTTCATCCAAGTCAACAGCTGTCAACCCTCTAATTGATTGCTTTATCTTCCCCATTTGCCCTCCCTACCTCGATAACCTCCAAAGTCTATTCCCTTCGGGATAAAAGTCGTTGTTTTGGTCTTTTCTTTATCGCGGTGGTCTCATATAACATTTGTTCTTTTGGGATGAAAGAGTATCACCCACTGTAAAGTTCTCCAGGTCAATTCGTGCCATAAGGCCTTTTGTGGTTTCATCATTGTTTTATATGGATGCGTAACATTCCACTGTGTGCATGTACCCAAGTGTCTATACCCTGTCTTCTACTGATGCCCCTGTGGGTTGTTTCCAGCTTCTTGCTGTGGGGAATTGTAAGGTGAGGAACAAGGGTGTGCATATTTGTGTTCATGCCATGCTCTTACTTCTGCGGGGTAGACACTCAGATGCGGTGTTGCTGGATCGTATGGGATTTCTACTCCAAGTATGTAGTAGTGCCACATCGCTTTCCGCAATGACTGTACATATTTATGGTCCCACTGGCTGTGTGTGTATGAGGGCCCAATCTTCCTGCAGCCTCTGTTATCACTTTTATGATGATACGCCCCCCCTCCATTTCACAGAGGAGAGAACTAAAGGCCCAGAGACACGAAGTCACTTGCTCAAGAGAACCCTTCAGTGGGTGGAGCCATGATTCAGCCCCTTCAAGACCACCCCCCCCCCGCCCCTGTGTAAGTACACCTTGATGGCTTCTGCCTGCACCTCCCCACCCCCATCACTCCTTGGCACCTCTGCGCCTACCACTTGGGGCCAAGTCCACTGCCATAGCCTCCCAACTAGTGTCCCTGCTTTGATTCTTATGTCCTTCCTTGATGTCTACTCAAAATAGCAGTCGGTGCGATCATTTCCAGCTCTCCAAAGAACTCCAACCTCACTGCCACCGCATAACTTCTGACTCATAGAGAGCCCGTCTCATTTAGGTGTAATACAACACACCCGTTTTCAGTGCTTGCGGGGGCTTCAGAAAGTTGGTGGCAAAAGGCAACAAAAGACTCTTGGCAGTTCCCCAAGAACTTGCAAGCAGTCAAGTTCCCCACACTGTACGCAGGATATGGGGCATTTCCACGAGCGCATGTCTTTTAAAACCTTAAATCAAATCATACGACCCGACCGTCCAGCATGTCCTAAGGGTTCTCATCTCCCCATGAGTAAGGTCAAAGCTCTTACAGCATCCTGCAGAGCGGCGACAGAGGAAAAGCTATGTGCTAACCAAATGGCCCTTTTCCTCCTGGACAAAAGGTAGAACTGTGTTTCTTATTGTGGTGGGATTTAGCTCTGGCCAGTGGACAGAAGTGAACAAATCTCTTGAGGGCCTCCCATTGCTGTTTCCTTCCAGCTGGGTGTGGAGGACCCCAATGAGCATGGTGGGGCTAAGAGGATCCAGAGTCATTAGAATAGTGGGGCTGAGTTTGCATCAGGCTGGGGTTCCAGCAAGAGGCACACATTTCACAGGCAAGTCACTGAGATTTTAGAGCAGTCGGTGGTGTGGCAGCTAGTGTTCATTCCGATCAGGACAAAGAATGCTTGCCCTGACCTCTACTACCTCCGGAACTGTGCAGGGGCCCCTGCCCTCCCTGCACTTCCTCCACTGCACACACTTCCTTCCCTGGCTCTTCTAACACCCAGTCATGGCCTTGCCTGGGGCCTTTGTATGCTGTTTGTGGTAGGCTGAATAATGGCCCCTCCAAAAACATTCCTGTCCTAATCCTTAGGACTTATAAATACCACTCTATATGGTAGAGGGTAGGTAGTAGTTACTGATTTTCAGTTGGGGAGATTATCCAAGTGCCCCTTAAAGGTCTTCACAGATGTCCTTGTGAGAAGGAGACAGGGAGGGTTTTGAAAACAGAAGAGGAAAAGGCACTGTGATGACAGAGGCAGGGACGGGGGGAATGTGGCCACAAGCCGACGAGTGCAGGGAACGCCGGCCCTCACAGATGCTGGAAGAGGAAAGGCATGCATTACCCCCAGAGCATCCCGAAAGCCATCAGTCTGCTGACATCTTGCTTTTAGTTCCAGAAGATTCATTTTGAACTTCTAGCTTCCAGAGCTGTAGAGGGATACATGTTTGTGGCTTTGCCACTAAATTTGTGCTAATTCCCCTTTCCTGCAGTAGCAGCAGGAAACAAATATACTCTTCCACCTGAAAGCCACCTCCCTCCCGACCCCCGGTCCCAAATCTGACAGGCTGCCTCCCTCAACTCCTTTATGACTTTGCTCAAGGATTCTCCATCTTCTCCTGGAGGTTTCCTTTCACAATCTTACTTAAGATGAGCACCTGAGGTCTCCTTCTCCCCCATCCATTTTCTCTATTACCATACTACTTAATAACAGTCTGACCTATCACAAATTACACCGATTTGTTTTAGCTATTTGCTTATTTCCACCCAATCCCCACTTCATCTAAAGTAAGTTCTAATAAAAGTAGGACGTGTATCTGTTTCAGTCACTACTGACTCCTTGGGACAGTGTTTGGTACATAGTAGGCAATAATGAATGGTTGGATGGATGCCCACGCAGCCCCTTGGGTGGAGAAATGCAGGGCCAGCCAAATGCTTGGCATTTTAGGGCACTTTGAAAGGGGCCTAGGGAGGCTCATTTATGCTTTCTGTGTCTCTCTGGATGGGGTCATTGGTGGGAGGTTATAGAGGGAGATGGGAGCCAGGTTTGGACCATGTTCCCCTGGTTTCACCTGATGTAAAACATGAACCTCACTGCAGGTTAGACTATCGGCATGAGTGAGGTCCGGAATGGGCTGAGGCACAGCTGGTGAGCTCTGATAAGAACAAGGTGGTTCCTGGCAGAGAAGTCAGGAGTATTGTCTGTGAAGGATTTGGATGGGGAGGGGAGAAGGAACATAGCAAAAACACCAGTGTGAGGGCCCAGAGAGGGTAGGACTGGGGATGGGGGGGGGTATTGTTGTTAGGACTTCCTATCAGTTTCCTTTCACAGAAGCAGAGAGCATGTCAGCCTGAAGAGGTTGAGGAAAGCTTAAACAAGGCTTTAGTGTCACTCCAAGGAGAGAATTTATTCTGTAGGAAATAGGAGGTGGGGCCGGGGCATTAAAGATTATTGGAGATATATTCTACAGGGGGTGAATTCTATACATTTCACCTTGTCAACCACCCCCATTGTCCCATGGGCCTTTCTGGGGTGTCCACCTATGTAGCTGAGCTGTGTAAACCCCTGGGGGCACCTTTGCCAGCCCCTGACTTGTCAGACTCACCCCTTGACCACCAAGTCATCTGGCTGGATCCTCTGAGTACAACCTAAGGAAATTAGGTTAAGTACTTTCTCTCGCTGAGTCAAGAAGTAGCTGATAAAACCTCACTGTCCTGTGTAGAACGGAGGTAGCGAGAGCCTAGTTCATAACACAGACTGGCTTCATGTTATTGGTTTTCATAATGCTACAGCAGTAGCTTATTGATCACTCACTATGTTGTAGCCGTGAGGCTAATAGTTCCAATTTTAATCCTCAAGACAGATCTAGGATGCATGTATCAGCCCACTTTTCTAGATGAGATGACTGTCCTTTAGAAAGGTCACATAGTAAGTCAGTGACTGAACGGGAAGTGAAAGGTAGGCTACTTAATTACAAAATTCAGGTTCACCGCTCACTCCTTCCAAAGGGCTTCCTAACTAGAGGTCCCAGACCCAGGGGTCTGTGGATAAACACAGGGTCCTTGCAGGTGTGCATGGGAAAGACAATGGCATTGATATTTCGCCACCCTCAGACTGTGAATGTAGGCAACAAACCACAGGTGAAATTAAGTGCCAGAATCTAGCCACCAATAGAAATCCCAGATATTATCGTTGGCACAAGTATCTCAAAATGTCATTTGCACTATCAAGAAATTATAGCAGTTTTTGGAATGCCACTCGATCTCAGTATTGAATGCATCAATGAAGAAGCTTCTTTATATTTCTACTTGGAGAAAAGTCAAAGTTGCTAACAATGTTATCCTACTTGGATTAACAATCACTGCAGCACTCATTTGACACATGGTGGTGGGTAAACCTGAGGCAAAAGACATCTTCGATGTTGAAGTTGTCACTTTTAATGAGAGAGGGGCTCCTGATGCTAGTCAAGGTCTTTTCCATGGGCTCATAGAAAATTTTGGATAGTGACACAGGAAGCTAGAAGGAGGGCCGATGCATTTGAAATTTGGTGCTGGCCAAGAACACGAGATAGATAGCCTGTGCAGCAGCAGAGGGAAGAACAAAGCAGTTCTGGAAGAAGTACAACTAGAATTCTCCTTTGACGGGGAGATTTTGGTCTGCTTACTTTGTGGCGATCATCCGGAAAGACCAATCCCTCAAAAAGTTCAGTGAAGTAGAGGGTGAGCACAAGGGAGGCCCTTCATGAGATAAATTGACACAGTAATCATAGCAATGGAGTCAGGCATACCAGTGACCAGGAGGCAGTGCAGGACGGGGTGATGTGTCTCTGTTGTCCCCAGCGTGCCCATAAGTTAGAGCCCACCTGACTCATATCCACCACTCCACCACCACCAGCAGCAATATATCTTTCCTCCTAGATTTGAGTTTTAATACTGCGATAGCTATCTCAAAATAACCGGTGTACCTTGTAATCTTAATGGAGCTTCTTCTGTGCATTTTAAAATCTAATTTTGAGCAGGTCCGGGAGCTGGATAGATTGTCAAGGGGCTCATGGCATGCAAATGGCTAAGAACCTCATCTCTTCCTCTTGGTACCGACAGTCCTAGTTGATTCCTTTTTTGGGCTTCATTCTAACTTGTGCTTAGCCGTGGAGGGACACGTCTAATCTGTCTTGGGAGAGTCTGAGCTTCTTGAAGGTAGGATGGTGTCTGACTCATTTGCATATTCTCTGTCACAGTGTCTGGTGCATAAGCAATGGGCAGTAAATGTTTGTAAGTGTAATGAGTGAGTGAATGAGGATCGAATCAATAAATACTGAGCAGTGTGGGGATTACCCGAAAGAAACAACATTGACATGTTTTGAGGCTACTCTCCACCGCAACAAATTTTCACATCCATTATTGCATCAAATTCCACAACTTCGTGGCCAAGACATCTTGGCAAGCATTTTATAGATTTAAGGGACTAGAGTTCTGAGTTAAAGGATGTGGCCAGTGTCACAGGGATGAAAAGGGATCTCAAATCTCAAATATAATTTAGGAAACACATTTATTAAGTCTTAAAGAGGACAAAGGCGAGGCAAAGACAATTCACCTGGATGAGAGAGACCTTTGACAGGAGGCCATAGTGAGGCCCAAAGATTTACAGAAATATGGGTACTTACATAGCATCTGGCTGCTGTGAGCCAGAATGGAGTAGTGGCAGTGAGAGAGTGAGCCGGAGTACAAGGGAAAGTGTCACAAATCAGTACATCACAGCTGTAGGTAGACGATAGAATCAGGAGTGGGATCATGATTGGGACACATACAGACACTCGATAGAAAAGCTTCTGAGATTGGTGTTGGGGCCCTCTGACCAAAACAGTCAAGATATGAGTCATGACCCATGGACTTCAGCACTCAAAGTTTCATCCAGAGGACTTCTAGTTAAGTCCCTAAGGGCTAGGCCACCTCTCCTTGAATTGGCTGGGGGAGGGGAGGGTGTGCTCAAAATTCACTTCTAAAGCACTCTGATTTAAGGCTGGGCAATTCACACAGCTAATAAGGTGGTCAGAAAGAATTCACAGGAGGATGAATCTATGTGGAGACTAAAAATTTGGATTTAGAGCTATCGGGACAGAATGAGTCAGAATTGATGCAATGGCTTTGAGTTTACTTTGAGGCTGGAGTCCAGAGTCAATGACTTTTGTCTGCTTAGGGAGGCTCATTTCAGTGACTCTCACATGAAGTTGGTCCCCTCAATGTTATCGCCTGTTTTTTTTTTTAAAGGGTATCTCTTCTCTCCCTAAACTGAAGGACAAAGGCAGAGAGATAAGAATTCCTGCCTTACCAATAGTGGGCTAAAGAGTTCCCCATGACCCAGGGTTCAGCCGGGAAAGCAGCCACCACTCAAGGTCTTTTAGATAGAAGAAATTGAATTTAGGGAATTGGCGTTAAGAGATCTGAAAAACCAAACATGGGGCAACGAGGTAGCTGTTGGAGATTAACAAGAGCTGGAACGTTATATCCTTTCAGGGGGATAGGCTTGGTGGGGCCACCAAAGCTCAGAAACTGAGTCTATCTGGTGGGATAAGCCTTCAGGAGGGGTCATTTGTGGAGAATTGTTTGTCAGGGGCTGAAGCTCTGGGGGAGCCAGAGACGCTGCACTGTCAGAATAGCACCCATTGCTTTTGAGTCAATCCTGCCTGGTATGCTTTAAGACAGGGAAGAACTGCTCTGCATGGTTCCCTGGGCTTTCCAGAAGCAGATTGGCTTATCTTTCTCCTGTAGAGTGGTTGGTGGGTTTGGACCACTGCAACCATGTAGCTGAGTGCCTTAAGCATCGCAGGGATCCTTGCCAAATTAAGAGTGGGGAGAAATACCTCCCCTCCCATCTTCCTCAAGTGCCTCTCATTGGCCCAAATTATCAGAACCCTAAAGGACAAAAAAGTCTAGAGAATGTAATTTCCTGGAAAACTGAACAGGAGATGAGAGAATGGAGGTGGCACTGACAGCAGTCTGGTAGCAGGCTGGCACAGCTCTACAACTGGGCGGGGGGTGGTAGAGGGTGGGATAGGAATTTTGGGACTCCTTCATTGTTACACAGAGCTGTGAATTTGATATAAGACATAGCTGATGGGGTTCTGGCTTGAAGTATGAATTTGGAGCAATTACAGTTGGAGCGACTGTGAATATTCTGCCACTGATGTCAATCTTGGGGCTCAACCTCTTCTCTCTTCTGTCAACAATCACTCCCTGGGAGATTTCCTCCTGTCTTATGGCTCAAAGTCTCAACATTGAGTCCTGGTTCCTAAAGGCTGTCTTCAGTTCTGACTTCTCCCTTGAATTCCAGACCTGCATGTCCAATTCTTGACCTCACAGTTCCCCTGGGATGTGTAAAGGGATGTTAAACAGAGCATGTTAGAAACCAAAATTTTGATTTTCATCTGACCCTCCCCACACTTCCCCAGAGTGGCTCACCTCGGAAAATGGCACCATCTGTCACCCTGTCTTTCAGGCCAAAAACCTTGAAGTGATCTTTAACTCTCATGTTTCTTTCATACCCGATACCCCACCCCACCCCCCATTAGAGAGAAAATCCTGCCAGTTCTACTTTTGAAATGTATTTCCAATGTGCCCTCTCCCTATTACTGCTTCTGCCACCCCCTGGCTTAATTCACCAATGTTTCAGAATAGCCTTCCCATTGCACCCCTCTTCCATCCCGCCTTTCTTACTTTCCCCATCCCCACTCTATATAGCAGTCACGTGATTCTGTCACAACCAATCAGATCATGTCACTCGTTTGCTCAAAACTCTGAGATGTCACCCCCTTACAAAAGCACTTACCCGGGTTTATAAGGTGTGTGCAATCCAGCCCAGCCCACTTCTGGGACCTTGGTTTCCCCCACTTGGCTTCTGGCATGCTCTGTTCAACACGTAAGCATCCCTCCAACCTGCTTCTTTTGTCCTTGCTGTCTGCTTTCTACAGGAGCCCTGATGGCAGAGTGGCTATGGGTTGGGCTGCTAAGCACAAGGTCAGCAGTTCGAAGTAGACAGCTGCTCCTTGGGAAGAAAGTTGAGGCTTTCCCCTCCCATAGGGAGCAGACCCACAGGGCCAGTTATCCTCCATCCTAGGGGTCACGATGCGCAGGAACTGGTTCAGTGGCGTGAGTGTGGTTTTGACTTTGGCCACTGTGCCTCTTGAGAGCCACAGGGCGTCCCCACTGTAGCAGGGATGTCTCAACTCAAACATCCATTCTCTGACCACCTTAGCGAAATGGATACCCCAGACTCTCCAGCAGACAGCATGGAGGGAGGAAAGGTCTGACCTGGGGAGACATTTTGAGCTTGTCGGTCAGAGTTCTAGACCCCAGTGAAAGGTTCAAGGTAAATGACTGCTCTCGCCCCTCTTGTTGTGCTGTTATCTGGCATCGAGTCGGCTCTGACCTTCAGCGACCCTTTGCAGCATGACAGAGTGAAACACTGGCCTGGCCTGCACCATCCTCCCAAGTGTCCCTGTGCTGAGCCCACTGATGCAGCCACCGTGTGTGTCCCCCATCTCATTGAGCGCTGTCCTCTTGTTTGCTGCTCTCTGTGCACAGCATGTCAGAGTAGGTAAGATGAAGCCTTTCCATCCGTGTCTCTGAGGAGCATTCTGCCTTGCTTCCTCCCAGACAGATCCGTTCGTCCTATTTGCAGCCCGTGGAACACTCTCGGTGTGCCAACCCAGCAGCACCATGCAAAGGCATCTATCCTTCTACAGTCTTTCTTGTTCAACGTCCAACTTTCACATGCATATGGCGCAGTGGGGAATACCTTGGCTTGGGCCTGGTGCACCTTAGCCCTCAGCACTCTAAAGGGGTCTTGGGCAGCAGATGTACCTCTTTGACCTCTTGACTGCTGCTTCCACGAGCATCGATTGTGGAGCCAAGTAAGACAAATCCTTGACAACTTCAACCTAGTCTCCGTTTATCTCGAGGATTTTGGTTTTCCTTTCGCGGAGTTGCAATGCACACCGAAGACTGCAATCCTTGATCTTCACCTGCCAGTGAGTCAAGTCCTCCTCACTTTCAGCAAGCCAGGCTGTGTCATCTGCATATCTCAGTTTGTTAATTAGCCTTCCTCCAATCTCAGTGCCTCATTCTTCTTCATAGAATCCAGCTTCTCCGATGATCTTTTCAGCATATCGATTGAACGAGTATAATAAGAAGCTATAACTCCTACACACACCTTTCCTGGTTTCA
>PVJH01033231.1:0-21792 GCA_004026705.1 Nesogale talazaci
TGTTCATCGCAGCACAGTTCACAATTGCAAGGAGTTGGAAGCAGTCCATATTCCCATCAACTGATGAATGGATTAAAAAGCTGTGGCACATACATACAATGGAGTGCTATGCATCGCTGAAAAGCAGTGATGAACGTATGAAGCACGTCACCGCATGGGAAGAACTGGAGGAAATTATGCTAAGTGAAGTTAGCCAAGCGCAAAAGGACATGTACAATATGAATCCGCTGAGGTAAGCATATTAATAATTTTAAAATTGGAAAGGGGCATCGGGAAAAACTACTCTATAGGGAAAATCCTGGGAGAAGGCCCAGGTAATATGGCAGGGGCCAGATCAAATCTAAGGCTACATATGGTAGCTTAGGGGGGAGGGGAGGCAGATGGCGATGTGTAGAAATGGAAGGGGACACTAAACCATCAAAGGGGAGGGTATTGTTTATATCTCCACAGGGAAAGAGGGACCAGACTTGAACCCAGAGACCTAGCATGTGAATGCAGCATGACAGCATGGAGTGGAGAACCAGTGGAGGGACCTGAGAACACAACCCCAACCCCAACTATAGAGGCAGCCACCTCTCTACCAGAGGAAGTTGCCTTGGAGGCCAGCACTGAAGCTGAAGCTTGGGGAGTGAGATAAACCTGACCAAAGCACATGAGAGCAAATGAAAGGGGAGGAAGAGAGAATGACGTGCATCCTGGCCCACCGAGCCTTCAGGGCAGTAATCCCACTCAGAACAGCTACTGCACAAAGAGGACTGCACGGCCAGCCCCATTAAGAAATATGGCTACCCTCGCAGACCCAAGGCCTGTTGGAGCCAGGAAGAAGAAGCGGGGTCAAGATTATACCCTGTCGGACACAACCACACCAATGCTAAGCACTAAGAGTGTGCAACAGAGCGTAGAGTCACAGATGGAGTGACAAGGACATACTTTGGGGCCAGGGTATTGGCACCCCATCCGACTCAACCAGGGGTCACTCTAGGAGGTCAAAACAGACCCTGAACTTTATACAGGCTCTTATATTGCTATTAGTTTTATTATTCTGTTACATATTGTATAGTACATTGAGGGGGTTTCTTGCTGTTGTTATCATTGTTTTATTTCCTACAACTATTATAACAATCCATACCAAAAAAAAAAAACAAACCACAAAAAAAATCCATATAGGGGCTGAGCTCCGGTGGTGTAGTGCTTGTGCGCAGGACTGTGGCCCACTGGGACAGAGGTTCAATTCCAGCAGTGGTGCTGTGCCTCCTACTCCCACCAACGGAGAGCAGTGATGCCCCCCCCAAAACAAAACAAAACAAAACAAAAAATCCATACATCCATCCATTTTTGCACACTTGCACATTTGTTGCTGTGTTTGTCCAGGTAAACTTGAGGAACAAATTCATAGACATGCATATGGATATAAGGGTACAGTTTATATACAAGAGGAATTGGATATTAAGAAAGCATCCCAATCCAGTCCAGTTCAAAGTCCTAAGTCCAAATTAGCCCATATGCCTGATACCAGTCTATAACGTCTTCTTCCAATTCACAAAGTCACAGGTCAGTGAGTGCAGAATCTTGGTGCTGGCAGGTGTCTCCCCATGGCTCCTCGCTTCCAGGGATCAGGGTCCATCAACAGCATCCAGTGGTGGTAGAGGCAACTCAGCACTGCCAGGGGTCCACGTGGCTTCGCCAGCCTCAGAGGTCTGGTTCCAACATGGTAAGGCCGTGTGACTTCTCTTCCAGCTCCTTCAGCTCCTCGGACGCTGCCATCTTGTCTTGTCCATAATTCCTCATCTCTGAGCCTAACTCCCAACAACTAGGGAGATATCTTCTCATCTAAATGAGGGAACTATCGCCAGATTTCCCAAAAGTCCCAGGAGAAAGCCATGCCCACACAGAGGCCTCATTGGCCACTCAATGGCTACTTGCAGATTAACAGGCTAGACTCCACCCCTACATCTCTATCATGAAATTAACATAAGCACATCACTGCCACAGTTGCCATCATCATTCTCAAAACAGTTGCTTTCTACTTAAGCCCTTAGTATAAGCCCCTTATTTCCCCCTCCTTTTCCATTCCCTCTCTCTCATTTACAAATTATTATTACTTTGTCATGCCTTACACTGTCCGATGTCTCCCTGCAACTTTTCTGTTGTTCATCCCTCAGGGAGGAGGTTATGTATAGAACATTGTAATGGGTTCCCCTTTTCTACCATACCCTCTCTCGACTCTTCTGGTATCACCACTCTCACCACTGGTCTTGAAGGGATCATCTGTCCTGGATTCCCTGTTTCCGGTTCCTTTCTGTGTCAGTGTACATCCTCTGGTCTAGCCTGATGTGTAAGGTAGATATGGGAAGAGGAGTGTAGTGGGGAGTGGGGTTCAGGGTGGGGGGAAGCTTTTAGGAACTAGAGGAAAGTTGTATGTTTTATTGTTGCTACACTGCACCCTGACTGGCTCATCTTATCCCCGCGACCTTTTAGGTCCCCATTCTGCACTCCTCATTCATAATGATTTGATTTTTAGTTTTTTGATGTCTGATACCTGATCCCTGCAACAACCCGTGACCACACAGGCTGGTGTGCTCCTTCCACGTGGGCTTTGTTGCTTCTGAGCGAGATAGCTGCTTGATTACCTTCAAGTTTTTAATAGCTTAGTCACCATATCTTTTGATAGCCAGGACCATCAGCTTTCTTAGCCACATTTGCTTGTGCGCTTGCTTTGTCTTCAGCTATCATGTCAGGAAGGTGAGCATCATGGAATCCCAGTTTAAAAGATCACAGTGTTCTTGTTTTGAGGGGGTACTTTAGTGGAAGCCCAATGCCCATTCACTATTTTAATACTACACCTATAAATATATGTACATAGATCTATTTTCCCATCCTGAGATATAAATATATTTACATATGTACATGCCTTTATTTAGACCTCTATAAATGCCCTATGCCTCCTAGTTCCTTCCTCTATTTCTTTCTACTTTCCTCTTGTCCCACTACCATGCTCCACTTTCATTTGGGTTTCAGTAATTTATCTCAGTTACATTACCTTGATAAAGCTCTACCAGGCCTTCTACACCCTCCTCACCACCGATTTTGGATCACTTATTTTTCCCTTGTCCCTGGGTTTGCTAACACCATCTTCTTTCCCCCTCCCCCCCTCCTATGTCTCTATGGGTAAATATTGAAGAACATAGAAAGAAGATGGAGGGAAAACACAAAGTCACTGTACCAAAAAGAACTAGTCCATATTCAGCCATATTAAAAGATAACACGTGATCAAGAATACATGGTACTGAAGGAAGAAGTACAAACAGCACTCAAAGCAC
This sequence comes from Nesogale talazaci, assembly GCA_004026705.1. Taxonomy (NCBI): domain Eukaryota; kingdom Metazoa; phylum Chordata; class Mammalia; order Afrosoricida; family Tenrecidae; genus Nesogale; species Nesogale talazaci. The sequence goes on from PVJH01033231.1 coordinate 3,321, forward strand.
TAGGGAAAAGCAAGGCTCCAGGAAGTAATGGGATAGACATTGTAAAGCTTCAAAACATGATTGTGTTATACAGGGTTCTCTAGAAAAACAAAACCAAGGACTAATAATTCTCTCTATATATGTATAGAGATAGAAAGATATCAAACATAATAAACAGTTTCCTAATCTATAAAGAATCCAAATGGCTCCATGCAGCTCACTAGCATGGCAGTCCTTCAAATCTTGAGGGCCATCAAGTAGTCCTCTGTAGAGCAATTCAGGCTATCCTGCCACAAGCAGCAAACAGCAAGGCAGGTCACCAACAGTCAGCCCGATGACAGGGTCCGATAGTCTTCAGCTCAAGAGATGTATATTCTAGGAGTCTGGAGAATAAGGCTTGAAGGAATCTCAGCTCAAAGCCAGACAGTCCACAGATTAGGTGTTCCACAGGTAGTGTAGCTTGGAGATCCAGGCACAGAACAAACAAGGCAGCCAGCTGGTCTGAAGATCAAAGAGCACGAGACCAAGGCAAGATCATGGAGCAATTTCTATCTCTGCCCTTCAACTGATCTCACATGTGTTCACTGGCCATGTGGTCACAACAAACCTACCTATCACAATGATGAAATACTGATAGGGCTGAGCCCCAGTGGCGTAGTGGTTGTGCGCGGGACTGCAGCCCACTGGGATGGAGGTTCAATTCCCGCTCACAGGAGCAAAGGCTGGGCCTCCTATTCCCACCACCAGGACAGTGATTCCTAAAAAAAAAAAAAAAAAGAAAAAAGAAATACTGAAAGCACTCATTGAAAAAGCCAAGAACTTTGGTCGACAGCTACCTGGCCAACCATCTGGAACGCAGCCATATTTGTGTCTATTCCAAATAAAGATCAGAATACACCCTGATGACAACAATGGGTTCAGCATAGGAACAAGTGTAAGGATAGTACAAGACAGGGTAGTGTTTCATTCTCTTGTGCATAAAAGATCACTGTGAGTTGGAACTCCTTGTTGGCTCCTAACAACAACAACTAAAGTTAATGATGAAGATATTGAAGCATTATACCAACATCCTCAGTCTGAAATTGATCAAATGCATTGATAAGTATTTGCTGTGAAATTCAATAGTTAGAAACAAAGAGGCAGTAACAATAGTTGGAAAATATAAGATAGGTGGGATAAACAACTCAGAGATGATAAGAATGGCGCTGATGATTCCAAGGGGATATAGAAGAAAGGGAGGTGGAAAAAAGGAAGAGATGGCAAACCAATCCAGGGATAAGGGAATAGCAGGTAACTAGCATCATTGGAGAGAAGGATGTAGGATGTCTAGTGGGGCTTAATCAAGGACAATGTAGCAGCAAGGAATTAATAAACTGAATGAAGGCTGAACATGTTGGTGGGACAAGAGGAAAGTAAAAGGAAACAAGAAAGAACCAGAAAGCAAGAGGCATTTATAGAGGTCTAAATACAGGCATGCGCACTGAATTTAGTAAATATAACAAAGAAGTATTCTCAAATTCCCATACGTCTCAAAGTTGTTCTGTTTATTGCGGTCCATAGGTCTGTGCCATGAAATCTGGAAGACAGTTGCTTGGCCAACTAATTGGAAGAGACCCATACTTGTGCTCCTTCTAAAACAAAGTGACCCAACAGAATACTCGGACTAGAGAATAGTATCATCATATAACAAGCAAGTAAAATTCTGCTTAAGCTTCAACAACAGTTGTAGCGGTATATTGACAGGAAGCTTCCAGAAATTCAGACCAAATTCAGAAGAGGATATGGAACAAGGGATATCATGGCTGATATCAGATGGATCTTGACTCAAAACAGAAAATATCAAAAAGATGTTTATTTGTGTTTTGTGGACTATGCAAAGCATTGGACTGCATGGACCATAATAAAAACCCACAACTGTAGAAGTTAGAATTCTAATAAAAAAATTTTTTTTGGGGGGGGGGGTGGGAGAGAAATGCAATTCAATCCATAACATTCATTAATATCAAAAGTAAGGAAATTATGATTTTAAAAAGTGGACCCAATAGGATAAAATGCTGGTCTTAAGGTAGCAAGGTGGAATTAAAGTAAAAATAAAATTTTATATTTATATCTCAAATTAAATTGCACATGTGATGTATGGTGGAGATTTAGATTGGTAGGAACTAATATGTAGAAAAGTTGAAATCGGGCTGACCCCCAGTGGTGTAGTGGTTGTGTGCAGGACTGCGGCCCACAGGGTTGACGGTTCATGTCCAGCAGCAGCTCTCCAGGAGCTGGGATGTGCCTCCTACTCCCACCAGGGGGCAGTGACGCCCACAAAAAAAAAAGAAAAGGAAAGTTGAAATCATCAATTTATCAGACTGTAAAAAAAGCAAATATTGACATACAAAAAGATACCCAACATTATTAGTCATTAGAGAAATACAAAACAAAACTACTACAAGATACTAATTCACACCAATTAGATGAGTCTAATAAATAAGAAAAAGGGAAATAAGTGTTTGAAAGAAGTGGGAAATGAGACCCCTCACAAGCTGCTGTGGGAATATGAAACAGAACGGGATTGGGGAGCACAGTTTACTAATTCTTCAATATATTAAAGAGAATTATCATCCCACTATCATTTAGTCAATTCCAATTCATTAGAAACACTATAAAATGTTCCTGAGAGAGTAAATCTTTATAAGAATAGACAGCCTCAACTTTTTACCATAGAACTACTTGTGGATTTGAACCACAAAACATGCAGGTAGCAATCCAACACCTAACCTCCAGTACCAAAAAAATCTCTTTAGAATTATATATGACCCAGAAATTCTGCTCACAAATACCGTCATAGGAAAAAATCTTGAAAGCAGGAACACAAACAAATATGCACATAACATTGCACATTGTAACACCATTCCCAACAGTCAAAAGGTAGAAATAACCCAGTTGCCCACCAACAGATAACTAGATTATACACACACACAAATACATATACATGTGTATACATATGTCTGTGTATATATAAACATGTATATGGAATATCATTCAGCCAAAAAGAGAAATAGAATTCTTATACTCCCTAAAGCAGGTATCAGAAAGAACAAGGTGCAAAGTGAAATAAACCAGATGCAATGTCCAAAGATTCTGTTTCTGTAGACATTAGTTCTAACTAACTGCTGCAACTTGTCTTGCATTATTAAAATAACCAGGGGGAATAGAAAAAAGTTAATTACATAGTTTCTGTTGATTTATAAATGTCCTGAAGTTGTATTTTTCTTTCTTTTTTCTTTTTAAGTCACTTTGTTGGGGGATCATACAACTCTTAAAACAATCCATTGTATGCCAACAAATTTTACATTTATTGCCATCATCATTCTCAAAACATTTGTTTTCTACTTGAGTCCTTGGTATCAGCTTCTTAGTTTCCCCTACCTCCCCAGACCTCTCCCTCATTTACAAATGATTATTAATTTGTCATGTCTTACACCCTTCACCCACTTTTCTGATGTCTCCCTTCACCCACTTTTCTCTTGTCCATTCCCCAGGGAGGAGATCCTTATAATCGATCTCCCTTTCTATCCGTTTCTATCTCCCAATATTGCCACTCTGACCACTGGTCCTGAAGGGATCATCTGTCCTGAATTCCCTGTGTTTTCAGTTTCTTTCTGTACCAGGATACATCCTTTGGTCTCACCCAGAGGTCAGCAAGTTCTTGAGACCATAGAGCCAATCCTGTGCCTCCTAACAACTTCAAAATCACTCAAGAGTCTTAGATAAGTGTTTCCAAATGAAATCACCATGATCTGAAGTGATAACCTTCAAATGTTTTCAGTGTTACTTCAGAGCCACACATTCACACTCAGAGAGCCACATATGGCTCACAAGCTGCAGTTTGCCGACCTCTGGTGTAGCCATATTTGTAAGGTATAATTGGGATCATGATAGTGTATGTGTGGCAGGGGTGGGGGTGCAGAGGGGAAATATTAAAGAACTAGAGGAAAGTTGCTGCACTGCACCATGACCTGCTTGTATCCTCCAGTAATCCTTCGGTTAGGGGATGAACAGTTGTTTACAAATGGGCTTGGGTCTCCAATCCACACTCCCGCTCATTCACAATATGATTTTTTTTGTTCTTTGATGCCTGATACCTGATCCCTTCAATACCTCATGACCACACAGGCTGGTGTGTTTCCTCCATGTGGGCTTTGTTGCTTCTGAGTTAGATGGTTTATTGTTTACTTTTGATATATCTTTCCAGACACCATCAGCTTTCTTCACCACTTTTGCTTATACACTTGCTTTGTCTTCAGTGATCACGTTGGGAAGGTGAGCATCATGGAATGGCAATTTAATAAAACTAAGTGTTCTTGCACTGAGGGAAATCCATTGTCCATCTGCTACTTTAATACTAAACCTATAAATATATGCATGTAAATCTATTTCCCCATCATAATATATAAATATTTTTACATATATACAGACCTTTGCTTAGACCTCTATAAATGCCCTTTGCCTCCTAGTTCTTTCCTCTATTTCTTTTTACTTTTCTCTTGTCCCACTATCATCCTCCACTTTCATTTGGGTTTCAGTAATTTATCTGTTTCATTACCTTTGATCAATCCTTATCAGGCCTCTTACACTCTCTTTGCCACTGATTTTTGAGCACTTGTTGTTCCCTTGTCCCTGGGTTGGTCAACACCACATCCTTTCCCCCAACTCCCCCTCTCGCATGTCCCTCCCCCTGGAACCATCAGTCCCATTGTTTTCTCCTCCAGACTGTTCATCCAGTCCATCTTATCTAGATACACACTCAGAGTCAATAATATACACAAAAAATAAGTCATAGCAAAACAACATGACAAAAGGTAACAAATGTATAACTATAACCAAAAAAATTACAAAAAGAAAAACCTACAAATAGTTCAAGTTCTGTTTGTTAACTTGTAGGAGTGTCCTCTGGTCGAGTCAGATATGGGGTGCCACGCTTTTGCCCCAAAGTCTATCCTTGGCACTCCCTCAGGACTTCTCTGCTTTGCTCCCTCCCGCTGCTCTGCTGCAATGCCCTCAGTGTTTTGACTCCCTGTGGTGGGAGGTCAGACCGGGCACATCCTGACACCGTGTCTCCAGTGTTGTCACCCATAAGGCCTTGAGTCAACAAGGGATCTTATGTCTCATAGTGGGGCCAGTCATATGGTCCTCTCCGTCCATTGGCTGCTCTGAGCAGAGATATCAAGGTTTGGTGAGCCAGGATGTGCTGCACTCTTTTTTCCTCCCCCTTCATTTGCTCCCATGTGCTCTGATCAGGCATGTCCCTCTCCCCCAGCTCCAGTTCCAGTGCTGTTCTCTAAACTAAATTCTTCTGTGAGAAGAAGCCGCTGCACACGTAGTTGGAATAGGGGCCAGGCCCTCAGAACCCTCCATGCCAGCAAGGATCATTCATATCCCGGAGCGTCAGGTTGAAGTCTGGCCCCTTTTTCCCAGTGGAAATATAAGCAATACCCTCTCTTTAGGTGGGTTAGTGCTCTGTTCCCCTGAACCACATTTCTATCTTCCCCCTCTTCCTTTTAGTTGGCTACCATATGTACCCCTGGGTTTGGTTTGGCTCTTTCCATGCTACCTGGACCTCACCCCAGGAATGTTTGTATACAGCATCTTTTTCCCTATGCCCCTTTTGCATTTTTTTAAATGCAAACTTACCTCAGCGAACTCATGTTGCACTTATCCTTTTGTGCTGTACTTACTTCACTTAGCATAATTTCCTCCAGTTCTTCCCACGCGGCAATATGTTCCAAGCCTTCATCACTGCTTTTTAGTGATGTGAAGTACTCCTTTGTATGTATGCACTGCAGTTTTTTAATCCATTCATTTATTGATGGAAATTTAGGTTGTTTCCAACTCCTAGCAATTGTGAACTGCGCTGTAATGAATATTGGTGCACAGATGTCTGGCCGTGGTTTGTTTCCTGCCTCTTCTGTGCATATGCCCAGTACAGTGATTGCTGGGTTGTACAGTAGCTCAATTTCCTTCTGTTTTAAGTATTGCAAGATCAAGTTCCATAGTGAGTGTACGTACCTACCGGTCCACCAGCAGGGGATGAGAACTCCTATCTCACCACAGCCTCTCCAGCACTTGTTGCTTTCTGATTTTTTTGAATTGGGCCATCTTTGAGGGTGTTGCGTGGAATCGCATAATTGTTTTCATTTGCATTTCTCTTATGGCTAATGATCAGGACCATTTTCTCTTATGTTTATTGGCCATTCGGATTTCTGCCCCTGTGAAACTTCTGTTCTGGTCCTTTGTCCACCCACCTCTTTAATGGGTAATTTTTCTCTTAGTGTAAGCTTGAAAAATACTGTAGATTTTATTAATACAGCCTTTTTCAGATGAGTCATTGCTAAAAATGTTTTCCCAGATAATGGGATCTCTTATTACTATCTTGATGAATTCTTTCGATGTACGCAGATGATTCATCTTCGGTATTTCCCACTTGTCAATTTGTGACTCCTCTATATTTGTATCCTTCCCTATTTCCAATAGCCTATGCATTCTCTGTGCCAAGGCTCGCAGGTTTGTCCCAATTCCCTCATGAAAAGCCCTAAGTTGGTGGTGGTGGCGGAGGGGGGGGGTTTCCTCAAGATCTGTGATCCACCTTCAGTTTATTCCTGGGCATGCAGTGAGATAACAATATTGTTTCATTTTTCTGCAGGTAGATAGCCACTTTTTCCAGCACTGTTTATTGAAGAGGGCATCCACTTCCCATTTGATATTTTTGGGGTCCTTATCAAAATTCAGTTGCCTGTATGCTAATGTTTTTATTTCTGGATCTTCATCTCCTTTTCATTGTTCTGAATATCTGTCATTATACCACTACCACACTGTTTTGACCTTTGTGGCAGTATATGTGCTAAAGTCAGGTAGAGCAAGCCCTTCCACTTTGTACATCTTCTTGAGGAACTGTCTGCTAGTGCTAGGCTTTTTCCCTCTCTATATGAAGTTGGTAATCAGTCTTTCCAATTCTTTGAAGAAGGATGAGAGTATTTGTATTGGGTTGGCATTAAATTTATATAGTGCCTTGGGAAGAACTGGCATATTTTCTAAATTGAGTCATCCAATCCACGAGCATGGGATATTCTTCCATTGTTCCATTCCACTCTCGGTTTCCTGTAATTGTGTTCTATAATTTTACTCATAGAAATCTTTTGATTTTTTTATCGATAGGTATTTCACTTTGTGCTTGACTATTGTGAAAGGTACCACTTTTTTGATCCCCTCTTCTGTGGTCTTGTCTTATGTTTATAACATCCGATAGACTTCTGTTTATTGATCTTGAATCCTGCCACTCTGCCATATTCGTCTATTGCTTCCAACATTCCACTTTTGGAGTTTAGTGGATTTTCGATGTATAAAATCATATTGTCTGTGATAAATGATGAAAAACTTGCCTCTTCCTTCCCCAGATGAATACTTTTCATGTCTTTTTTGTTCTTATGTTGTTCCCTGGGATCTTAACTACGATATTAAATAGGAGTGGGGACAAGGAGCGTCCTTATCTTTTGTGGAATTTTTTTGTCTTTTCTCCACTAGCTACCACATATGGCTGTTGTTTTTTCATATATAGCTTGTATAATATTGAGATCTTTTCCTTCCATTCTTATTTTCTTGAGTGTATTAAACAGGAATGGATTTTGGATGCTGTTCAATGTTTTTTCCACATTTAACGATATCATCATGTGGTTGTTAAATATTTTCCTGTCAATGTGGCGAATAATGCAAATGGTCTTTCTTATGTTGAACCATCCCTACATCCCTGAAATGAATCCCACATGGCCATAATGAATTACTTTTTTTAGAATGCTTTTGTATTCTTGCTTTTTAATAAATCCTTTTATTGGGGGGTTCAGGCAGCTCCTATCATGATCAATACATACATCAATTGTATGCAGATCACATTTGCACACCATCATCATTCTTGAAACATCCTCTTTCTACCTAGGCCCCCAGTTCCAGCTCTCCATATTTCCCGTCCCTCCTCACTCCCTCTCCCCCATGAACCCTTAATAATTTACAGATTGTCATTATTTTGTCATTGACACTGTCTGATGTGTCCTGTCTCCCACTTCCCTATTGTCCCATAGAGGAGGTCATATGTAGATCCCTACAATGGTTCCCCCCTTTCTACTCCATCTTCCCTCCACCCTCCTGTCATCACCACTCTCACCACTGGTCCTGAATCATCTGTCCAGAATTATCCCTCTTTCTTGCTCCAATGTACATCCCCTGGTCTTGCTGGATTTGTAAGGTAGAATTGGGATCATGATAGTGGGTGGGAGGAAGCATTTAATAGCCAGAGAAAAGTTCCATATTTCATTGTTTCTACACTGTACCTTGACTGGCTCGTCTCCTCCCTACAACCCCTCTGTAAGGACCTGTTGCTTTACGATTGATGGACTTTGGGTCCCCAATCTGTACTCCCCCCTGATTTATAATGATATAATATTTAGTTGTTTGATGCCTGGTACCCGATCTCTTCAACCTCTCGTCGTTGCATAGGCTGGTGTGCTTCTTCCTTGTGGGCTTTGTTGTTTCTTTTTTTGGCAGGGGGCGCGAGGGGAGGGGTGCTTTTTTGTTTCTGAGCTAGATGGCCGGTTTGTTTGCTTTCGAGCCTTTAAGACCCCACTCGCTATATCTTTTGATTGGTCAGTTTTTGTTAGGGATTCCTGAATCGATGTTCATTAGTAATATTGGTGTGTAGTCCTCAAATTCTTGTGAAGCCATTGGCCACTTCAGGTATCATAGTTATACTAGTTTTATAGAAAGAGTTGGGAGTTTTCTGTCATTTTCTATGTTCTGAAAGAGTTTGTGTGGGATTGACGTCAATTATTCCCTGAATGGTGGGTAGAATTCTCCTGTGAAGCTATCTGGCCCAGAGGTGTTTTTTTGGGGGGGTGGGGTGGGGGGGGGTAATCCCTTAATAACCTAGTATTTTTCTTCCCTTGCTATTGGAGTGTTGAGATTCTGACATCATCTGTGATAGCCAAAGTAGGGCTTGAGTTTCTGAGTATTTATCTATATCTTCCAAGCTGTCAAATTCGTTAGAATACAAGCCTTCATTGTACTGTGTGATTATCCTTTTGATTTCATTCGTCTGTTGTAATGCCCTCTGCTTAATCCTTCATCCTTGCAATTGACACTTGTTCTTTCCTTCCTTCGATTAGGTTTGCCAGCAATCTATTAATTCTGTCAATCCTTTCAAAGAACCAACTTTTAGCTACATTTTCACAGTTTTCTTGTTTTCCCTCTGCTTTATCTCAGCTCTGATCTTTATTATTTCTTTCCTTTTGATATTAGTAGGATTGTCCTGTTGCCTGTGCTCTGTTATAATTTTGTGCCTGCATATGAGCCACAAATCTCTCTTCCCTTTTCATTTATTACTATCAGCCTTCCTCTGATAAATGCCTTTGCTGTATCCCCAAGATCATGGTAATCATATTTTTATCTCATTGGTTTCTAGAAACTTCTTGATTTCATCTGTGATCTGGGCCAACACCCTCTCTTTTTGCAATAGAGAATTATTCACCCTCCAATTGTTTTCCCTTGTTTTCTTCATCGTCCTTCTGTTGATTTCCAACCTTATGACACAGTGATAGGAAAGAGATATATGTATAATCTCCATGTGCTTGAATTTACTTGGGTTTGACTTGTGTCCCAGCATGCTGTCTTTCTTGAGTAAAGTGCCATGTGGTATCAAAAAGAATGTTATTTTTTTTTTTTTTTTGCATTTGGGTGGAAAGCTCTGAAAATATCTATTAGGCCAAGTCGTTCAATTATGCTGTTTAGATTTGCAACTTCCTTGTTGAATTTCTTTCCCAGTGATCTTTTTCAGAGAGTTGTGTATTAAAGTCACCTACTATAATTGTTAAGCCTGCAATTTCTTTTTTCATCTTCTGGAGGGTTTGATTTATGAATTTTGTGGGTGTCTTGTTAGGCACTTATGTATTTTTATACTCACTGGTTCTTAGTCTACTATCCCCTTGAGCACTATATAGTGTGCATCCCTGTCTTGTTATGGCCTGTACCTTAAGATCAATTTTTTCAGTTATTAGTATTGCTGTCACTGTCCCTCCCCCCTTTTTTTTTGCATTGCTGTGTGCTTGGTATATTATTCTCTAGCCTTTAATTCTCAACCTTTTTTGTCTATAAGCTTGAGATGTGTTTCTTGTAGGCAGCAGGTAGATGGGTTATGTTTTCTGAGCCAGTCTGTTAACTTCTGTCTTTTAATTCCTGAGTTCTGGCCATCAGTATTCAGTGTTATTACATCCATCTGTTTACTCTGTGATGTCATCTTGTACCTTTTTTATTGAGTATTTTTCTACCGACTTATCTGTTTGTAGTGTGGGTGGGTGTGTGGTCCATTTTTGCCTTCTTTCCACAATTGAATGAATGCTGTCTTGGGGGCTGTTTTCTTTTTCTCACCATGTAGGTGGACTCATACTATGTGATGGTCTCTTATTTGCACTCAGTGAGTGCTGATCTTCTGCCCACATTGGATTGGCAAGGAACTTTTGTATGGCTGGGCTTCTTTTAATGTATCCTTTGAATATTTCCTTGTCTGGGAAGATGCTTACTTCTCCATCTATCTTAACAGATAATTTGGCTAGATGTAGTACTCTTGGGTTTGCAAGATTTTCCTTCAATTTTTGGAATATATTACACCATTCCCTCCTCCTCCTCATCATGTCTGCTGATAGGCCTGAACATGCTCTTATTTGGGTACCTTTATACGTGACTATTTGATTTTCCCTAGCTGCTCCTTTGATCTTATTCTTTTCTTCATAGTTGGAAAATTTAACTACTATGTGTATTGGTGACTTATTCTTGGGATTCAGTCTTGGTGTTCCTTCAGTCTCCTCAATGGTTGCCTGATTTTCATTTATTAGCCTGAGGAAGTTTTCCTCTAAGAATTCCCTTGCTATTTTCACTGTTGATTTCTTTGTTGTCTTCTTCCAGCAGTCCAATTATTCTAATATTGTTCTTCTTCATAGTATCAGACATCACTCTCAGGTTTTCTTTACCTTCACTGATGGTCTTATTTGACTCTTTTTCCCCCCATTTGTTGAGGTCTGCTTGGTTATCCTTTAGGTCCTGGTGCAATTCTCTGCCTCCTCAATCTGTTGGTAAAATGCCAATTTGCCACTGGAATTTTTCATTTCATCCCTTAAGTCTTGTATTTTCCTTTGGTGTGCTGCTTTTATCTCTTCTATCATTTCATCCTTTTTTGTATTGCTTCCCTCATATCCTGTATGACTCCAAGTAGCATTCTGAAAATTTCTTACTGTGACAGATCAATATCTGTTTCTTCTATGCAAATTATTAGGTTCATGACTTCTTCCATCATTGTATTCTGTTTTTCTTGCTTTTTCGTTGAGGCTGTTTGGGGCTGATTCTTGTCTACATATTGTTTTAGAGGAGCCCAGCACCATCTTCCAGAGCCAAAAAGCACTGGTGCTATCTTGGGAGACTCGTATGAATACTTCTATGAACAACCCGCAGGTAGCTGCACTGAGGGATTAGGCTACTACTGTATCTTCCTGTAGTTTCATTCTTATTTTAGCTGACCAGTATTCTGTTATTTGGAATGTGAGTTGCATAGTCCTCTCATGGGATGCTGGCTGTGTGACTGGGCCCACGAGTGTAACATTTCACTGGCTGATCTCTAAGTCAGCTGTAGCTGTTTGTTTCATGGTGCTTGGCACACCTCAGATGGCATGAGATATTTCCCTCTGCAACTGAACTGTCCCAGAGGTCATGTGGGAGTACCTTCCCTTGTATAGAGCAGTTGGCTGGATGTTCCTATGACAGCATGGAGCACCACTGATGATGGGAACGGGCTCCCCCAGTCACTTTTAGGGCCTTGGGGTAGGGCCAGTCATCTGAAGGGGAGAACCCCATAGCTTGGGGTATGAAGCAGGGCTTGTGTGATTTCCCCAGCTGTGTGTAAATCCAACAAGTGCAGGCTGGAGTTCACCCAAATGAGTCTTCAGAGTTGCACTAAGTGGAGGGGAGTGGCCTGAAGGTTGAGAGTGGCTTGTGATAGGAAAAAGAGTAAGAAGAAAAGAAGAGGAGCTAAAGGGGAAAATAAAGGCAGGAGCAAAAATGTCAAACAAACTAACAGCACCCACAAAAAATACAAAACCAAAATAAAAGTGAAAACATTCAAAAAAGAAAACATCAGGAAAGGAAAATTGGATCTGCTAAGACTGTGGCAGTAAAGAGAGAAGGGATAGAAGAAGAAGAGAAAAGAAGAAAACAAAGTAAAAGGCCAAGAAGAGGGAAAATAGATAAGGGGATAGTTGATTCTTGTGCCGTGCCTTGTGTAACTAAGGTGCTTCATGGGGTGTGCAGCACTGTCACAGGGGCCAGGCTGGAGCTCTCCCCACTGGGTGAATGGAGTTTCCCAAAGCAGAGGGTAGAGGACTGGAAAGCAGCACTGTCATGTGGCAGGAAAGAGAGGGAGAGGAAACAGAAAAGCCTAAAGAGCAGAGACGAGAAAAAAGAGAGCAATGAGAAAGAAAGAGAAAGAAAAAGAAGGGGGTAAAATGCAGCTCTGCTCACTAAGATTGACTGAGATGGTATATAGAGAAAAGAGAAGCAAAATATAAAAAGATAACTGATCCCTGATTGTCTGATGTGGAGGTGGAGGGGCTCAAACCCTGCCCCAAGGTGATAGGTTGGTGTGCCCTTTTAGTCCAGGGAGTCAGTTGTACTGGGCAGAATTGCCCTAGTTGGCAAGATTACTTTAGTGGCCCAAGAGAGGTTTCCGCAGCAGTGCAGAGCACTGCAGAGGGCTGTTACAGCTGCCTAATGTGGTGTACCATACTCCCACAGAGGGCAGACTGGAGTTCCCCTGCTATATGGACTGACTTGCCCTAAGTGGAAGATAGTGGCCTAGAAGTCAGTAGTGGTATATGGTAGGAAAGAGAGGGAGAAAAGAGCAAAAAGAGGAAAAACAAAACAAAAATGGCCCCATTGAGACTGACTGTTGTGGGAAAGATAAAAGGGCGAGAGAAAAAAAAGAGTGATAAGTAAGGAGATAACTGAGGCTTGTTCACCTGACCATGGGGTTAGAGGATTACCTACTGTGCCTCAACGTAGCAGGGTGGTGTTTCTGCTTGGTGAGCATCCCACAGGTGCTGGGTGGGATGGCCCTTGAAAGCAAGACCACAGCACAGGCCAGGCAGCCATTCCCAGAGTGGTACTGAGCACTGGAGTTGACTGTTAAAGCTGCCTTGTGCTGAAGGGTGCACTACAGGTGGGGTGGTGGGGGTCCTGTGACTGGGTTTCAGAGGTTCTCCTCATGTCTGAAATTATGTCCCCTTTAGGGCATGATCCTGGGGAAATCTCTATTCGTTGCAGATCTAGGGTGTAGATCACTCTTCAGCTGGAGTCTGCTAGTCCAACAGACAGAACCTAGAGCAATTTAGTACCTTCTTGGTTAATTTTGTGTGTGGAAATCACAAAAAAGTGGGGTACAGGAGAGACCTTAGTACCATAGTTCTAATTTCAGGACTTCCTCCCAATTTTTCGGGTGGATGAATCTTAGCTAGATGCCATCTTCCTGCTTCTCAACCTGAAGTTTTTTTGTTTTTTTTTTAACTGACACCAGTAGATCATTTAGAACCTAAACATAACAGCTGAATTCTGCGGGTTGTGATCAGCATGAAGAATACGCACCAAGACCTACAAATACTTCTGGGACATCTCAACCTCATTCCTACACAAGAGACATCTTCAGTCCCCTCTTCATTTTCACCCTTTCTCGTCCTTCATGCTATAACATCCATTGGCTTGAGTTGAGTTGTTTAGGTAGTTTCTTAGGGTCTTTGATCTACCGTCTTTTGAGATCACCAGCACTAATGAAGAGATCCAATCCCTCTGCTCCTAGGCTCATTAGTGAGAGGTAGCAAGAATACACACGTTTTGTTTTCATTTTATGCTGGATCTAGTTGAATTATAGTAAAGATTACCCACGAAATTCAGGAACTTTGTAGAGGAGCCCATAGGCTGCCTGGATAGGAGGGCTCTGAACAGCTGCCATGTTCCTTGTGAGTCCTTGGGGTTCTGCTCACCAGCACGACTTATGAGCATCTAAATAAAGTGCTTGTGAAGATATTCAATTCCTAACTGCTCTTTGGTTCAGAAGTGACTGACAGCATTAGTCTGCACATTGTAGTTTCAATTCCACTTACATAAAATATCCAGAAGAGGATTAGTGGTTGTCAAGGTTTGCAGGAAAGGGGAAAGGGAGTGTGTCTGTCATGTGCTTATGTTAATTTCATGATTGAGATGTAGGGGTGGAGTCTAGCCTGTTAATCTGGAGATAGCCATTGAGTAGCCAATGAGGCCTCTGTGTGGGCATGGATTTCTCCTGATACGTCTGGGAAATCTTGCGATATTTCCCTTGTGAAGATGAGAGGCTATCTCCCCAGTTGCTGGGAGTTAGTCTCAGAGACGATGAATCACGGACAAGACAAGATGGCAGCATCCAAGAAGCTGAAGGAGCCGGAGGAGAAGCCACATGGCTTTGCCCTGATGGAACCAGACCTCTGAAGCTGGAGAGGCCACATGGGGACCCCTGCCAGCAATGAGTTGCCTCTGCCACCACTGGATGCTGTTGATGAACCCTGAGCCCTGGAAGTGAGGAGCCATGGGGAGACCCCTGCCAGCGCTGGGATTCTGCACCCACTGACCTGTGACTTCGTGAGTTGGAAGAAGACATTATAGACTGGTATCGGGCATATGGGCTAATATCGTACTTATGACTTTGAACTGGACTGGGTTGGGATGCTTTCTCATTGTTCCATTCCTTTTGTATATAAACCATTCCCTTATATCCATATGCGTGTCTATGAAATTTGTTCCTCCAGTCTACCGGGACTAACCACAAGGAGCCACTGCTTTATGCTTAAGGTATCACCTTTTAAGATGATGAAAGTGTTCTAGAACTATAAAAATGGTCCAGGTACTAAGTGTCATTGAATTATACACTGATACAATGTAAATTTTATACTATGTGTACTTGAACATCTGTCACGGTCATGTACTTGATGTAAATTTCATGATTGGATGTAGGGGTGGAGTCTAGCTTGCCAATCTGGAGATAGCCAATGAGACCTCTGTGTGGGCATGGCTTTTTATGAGAATTCTGGGAAGTCTCACAATATTTCCCTTGTGGAGATAGAGACCATCTCCCTAGTTGTTGGGAGATGCTTGACTGATAAGACCAGATGGCAGCATCTGAGGAACTGGAGGAATCGGAGGAGAAGCCACACAACCTTACCTGATGGAACCAGACCTCTGAAGCCAGAGGAGCCGCAGAGAGACCCCTGCCAGCACTGAGAAGCTTTTGCTGCTTCTGCTGCCACCAGACACACAAGACTCTACACCCACAGGCCTGTGAGTTTGTGAGTTGGAAGGGGACATATGGGCCAACATCAGACTTGTGACCTTGGACTGGACTGGGTTGGGATGCTTTCTCAATATTCCATTTCTCTCGTATATAAACCTTTCCCTTATATCCATATGTATGTCTATGAATTTGTTTCTTTAGTCTATCTGGATTGACACACCATCAAAAAATGCAAACACTGATATAATGCTTGAAATTAACTAAGGACCATTGGGACTATCTCGTCACTGCATTCTATACTTTTTGAAGTATTATGAGCAATTCTATGGCCAGATTCTATAGAATGAATTGATGCTTTCATTGATAAAAGTTTATCCAACTCATTGTGGCAAAGATGGTAAGTAACTGAGCCCAGAATCAATGAAATAAGCAAAGTATGAAGAAACTGGAAAATTAGGTAACTATGTACTTAACAGGATAATTAGGAAACCATAGGGAGGTTTGATATGTGTCTTGAAATATGTGTGTTGCTACTACATACAATGAGTAAGAAATGAGAAGGATACTTCATTAAACACTGACTCAAGTGAGAGAAAACTTCCAAAATTTACCACCTTTTAAAAATGAACTGGACATCTTGGCAAAGTTAAGAGCTCTCCAGTCCTGAAAGTATTCAAGAGGCAAAACAAATAGATAAATATTTATAAGGAATTCATGGTAGAGACTTTGATACAAAGTGCAAATGTCTTCCCTTTAAGTTCTTCTATGGTTCGTCATAAAATCTTCAGAAAAAGCATTTAAATTTTTTACAGTGTCATGCATGACTTGGATTCCAGTGACCCTTTGCCTCTTCTGTCTTTACTAATTTCCCATGTCCTCAGCCACAGCATACCCATATTATAGATATTCTTAGCTACTTACCTATCATCAATTCTCCCATACTGTTTCATGGGACCAGATGGCTGTATGTGCCTGCCCTCTAATGTCTCTCTTTCTTAAAATCTATTTGGCTAATTTTCAATCATCCTTAAGGTCTCTTACTAAATTAAAAAAAAAACAAACCCACATCCACCAAGTTGATTCTGAGACTGTGAACTTTCATGGGAGTAGAAAAACTTATCTTTCTCCTTCAGTCAGGGTTTGGACCCCTCACCCTGTAGTTAGCAGTCCAATGCTTAACCCCCAGTGTAAAGGAATTTAAAAACTTAATGTCTTTCTTTGTACTGGGAAGTATCCTAGATTAACTCCAGTGTAGCTTCTGCTACAAGGTTATTTTTCTTGTCTGTCTCTCATGATAAAATATGAACAATTTGAAAAAAGGAAATATATCTTTTCTCTCTACTCCCCATTCCTAGTACACTGCCTGGTGCTTGGTAAATGATCAGTTTTTGAAGTGAATTGAATTATATCCTTTTTGCTGAGGTAGAAACACTATCAAGAGAGCAGAATCTAAAGGAGGGGAAGGGTTATTTGCTTTGGGGAGAGAAAAGCTTCAACTTGTAGGCTTCTTCTGTTTTTTAGAACTTTTGTCTGGAAGCAGATCCCAGTTTGAACCTTGGCTAAGGAGATCTGGTTTTATTGGCTCCAAGAACTCACGGGTTCAGGGCAACTGTAGCAGATAGAAATTAAAGAAAAAAAGTCCATGAAAGAAGAGAAAGAGCTCCAACTTCTGCACATGAATGAGTGTCCAAAACGCTAGGACCATCTAATGTTAGGTTAATTCCAGGCATCCCAGTTGAATTTACAAACAAACAACAAAACCAAAGTGTCAAGAGAGAAACTACAGTTACTAAGGGAAAGTGACCAGATTTTAAGCCGAACACCATTGACTGGTGTGGGGGTGGGGGGTGTTTCTTGATTTAAAATTTGGTTTATATGAAGCAACAAAATTTTTCATAGAATGCAAAAATAGCACCGTAATATATTTATCTAAATTTTAAAATGCCCTGGGATGTTGTTAAATTGTTAAAAAGCAGGATGGCTGATCACCTTATACTAAGGGGACTATGATCTCAAGAAACTGAGCTCCACAGAATCTTGATCAATTCAGGGAAGAGTTATGTTCCTCAATTGTGTACTAAAGATTCACTCATGGTACTTCTTTATTTAAAGAATGTGGCATCCTTCCATGCATTTCTCAAGATTTCTACCCCTTAAGAAAAAAAAGGACTCCTCCCCTTACCATTCGCATTCTTTGTTCTCCAGTGCTTTTGTCTCCCTTGATGGAGCCCTAGTCACACCCTGGGTGCCAGGTCAGCAGTGCAAACTCACGTTCCATTCCGTGAGAGAAAGAGGGTGCTTTCTACTGCTTGCCGCCAAGACTTAGAGTCCGGGGAACTCACCTAGACAGCTCTGCCTGTCCTATACGTTCCCTATGAGTTGACATTGACTAGATGAGTTTGGTGTGGGTTTGGTTTTCCTTCTCTTAATTTTCAATTTGGAAAACATAGGCTACACCATTAAAGAAGCAATTCTATTTGTTATCATTTCCTTATTACATCAATTTAAATCATATCTACTGCTCTCCGGGCTTCAATATTTGAGATTTGAGGTCTCTTTCATAGTCTAAAATAAGTGGCCTTGTCAGCAGGATTCCTGACTATGAAAAAAGATTCTCTAGTGGAATCTCTGAAGGCTGAAAAACAACTGGTGCGAGAACTGGAGTCTCTCCAGAGACTCTGCAAAGATAAGCATTCTTGGACGTGCAAACCTGTGTGTAAGATCTTTATATTAGCGATCTAGTGTCTCTTGTATCCTCAAACATTTGGCTTTTATGCCCCAAATTTAGCTAAACCGGACTCTAGCTCAGCCAGAACTGAAGCTCTCAAGGCTATTTCTTCTGCTATGGGCAGTGACATTCACAAATAAAAATTTAAAAAAAGGAAAATATTTCTGAGACGGTGCTTTCAAGCTAGACCATGCTGTGTCTGTTGTAAATCCTTGAGAAAATTAAAATTCTGATTTACACTTTAAACACTATCCTAAGTATTTGGTCTTTAAATCCCAGAACATAGCACAAAACAGTAAAGAGTATTTTAATTTGAGAAGCTGAGAACTCAAATAACACTTGCACCCACATTTTTAAATCCTCTCTATTCT
>PVJH01033232.1:0-21803 GCA_004026705.1 Nesogale talazaci
TTAAATTCAGCAGCAACTCTCCAGGAGCAAGGCTTGGCCTCCCATCCCCACCAGAGGGCAGTGATGCCAAAAAAAAGTTTAAAATACCAAAAAAAATTTTTTAAATAGGCTGAGCCCTGGTGGCATAGTGGTTGTGCGCGGGACTGCGGCCCACTGGGACGGAGGTTCAATTCCAGCAGTGGGGCTGGGCCTCCTACTCCCACCACCAGAGAGCAGTGATGCCAAAAAAAAAATTTTTTTTTAATAATATTTGACCAAAACACACAAACACACAGAAATTCACTGCCGTCAAGTTGATTCCAGCTCATAGCAGCCGCCCTTGAGGGCCCACGTGAAGGTTGCTGAGGGTAAAGGCCTCTATGAGAAGAGAGAAGGACTGAGCCCTGGTGGCATAGTGGTTGTATGCGGGACTATAGCCCAAAGGGTTGATGGTTCAAATCCAACAGCAGCTCTCCAGGAGCAAGGCTGGGCTTCTTACTCCCACCAGGGCAGTGATGCCACAAAAAAGAGAAGAGAGAGAGAAGAGAAGAAAGAATCTCATCTTTCTCTCTTGGGGTGGCTGGTAGGTTTGACAGCTGATGCTGCAGTTGGTAGGTGGATGTGTCACCCCCAACACCACAAGGACAGAGGTCCCTGAGATCCACTATGGTTCCCTTTCTGACCCTGTCAAAGGAATACGGTATCTTCCTATTCCTCAGCGTGATACACACATTTAAATAAAGATATCCCTGGAGAAGACTGTTGAGCAGGTAACCATAATAGATGTCAGCGTTGTTTACAGTCCGTCCTGAAGGGTTAATTCAGCCCCTCTTCCCTTATTAAGTCACCTGTCAGTTTGATAGACAAGCGTAATTAAGTCAGTTCTGTTATAATGAAAAGATGGTGCTTTCAGCGGTTGGCCGGTTTCAGGACTGTGGGCAACTAGGAACTAATGTCCACCAAAAAGGAATGAGTGGTGTTGGGAGAAGCTTTTCTTTTCCAAGGAATCTAGAAGTTCATTTCATGTTGTGAAGGCAGATATTTAGGCTGTTTTATTTTTTTTGGGGGGGGGGACTTCAAGTGGGTTTCAACTCCTTGTGGCCGCGGGTGACAAGCAGAATGTCCTGGGCGGCTTCTCTGGCCACCATTGTGACTGAAGCAGACCGTCAGGTCATTCACCCTGCCACCCTTTCTGTAGAAGCCAACTGCTTAACCACGGAGATACCAGGGTGCTGATTTCATACACGGTATATATTCTCAGCAGCTGACGGCAAAAGGGGAGGTCTTCTCCGGGGGAAAGCTGGACAGAACTTGTGGACTCTGAGTCAAACCAAAAGTAGCAGGAAGTTTGGTTCGGTCACTCATTGGCCTCACCACGAGGTTAGCAGTTTAAAATTATCAGCCACGCCGTGAGAGAAAAAGGAGGCTTTCTGCCCCCATCCAATCGTTCTTCTTGAAAATCCACACGGACAATTAGTTCTGCCCTGTTCTATTGGGTCTCTCTGGCTTTGAATTGATAGCAGCAGTGAGTATGGGTTAGGTTATGTGAAACACACACACACACACACACACACACACACAAATCCTACCTACCCCTTCTTTACTATGTGTCCTTCTCAAAGCAACCACTCTTCCATGCCCAAAAGGAATATGGGAAGCAGGCCAGACAGTGGGTCTCACTTTTCACTCCAAGTAAACTGAGTGACAAGGAAAAATGGAACCACCAGGAAATGAGCAGAGAAGGACACGTGGATCCAACACAGGCCACCTGGAGGCCACCGAAGAGCCATGGAGTACAGACTGGGAGCACAGGCTCTAATTTCAAAAGACTTAATGGGCCTGATTACTAGAGGTGTGAGAGAGCCTGGATCAGAAAGAAAACAGGAGGAGGGGAAGACACAGCTGAACAGCAAGGGCACGTTTTGGAAACAGGGTGAAGGGGAACATAAACGATGTACTAGATCCCCTCACAGTGTGAGCACACAGCTTGGAGATGCCAGAACAACTCAGGGAGCAGGAGTGCGGAAGGAAGGCTGGGGTTCTCTTACACCTGAGATGAGTTCACTAAAATAAAGCGCATGTGCAAAGACACCCAGACATGGTAGGTACCACGGTAACATCCACGCGCTCATCCTATTTTCCTCTCCAGGTTTCTGTCAAGACTTTGAAACACAAACAACTCGGTAACCAACAAAGAAGGGCACATTTGCAGCGTGTCAGGAAATGGGCTTTGAGGACAGCCAGGCCTGCCAAGAGGACAGAAGGACTGAATGGTGCCCAGCTACGTGTCCTCCCCAAGGCACCACTCTCCCATGCCCAAAAGGAATATGGGAAGCAGACAAGAAAGTGGAAGAATCCTGATCAAAAGGAGAGAGAAGTGCAGAAACAAAAATTCTGATGTTCTAGCATCAAGAAAGCTGAGGAATCCCCTAAAACTACTGCACAGACACACACACACACACACACACACACACACACACGCCCATCATCATTTTAAAACCTTACAGTAAAAATATTCCCTGAAAGTTTCTTAGAAACCAAAAAATAGTTTAGACTACATGGTGAGATAAAAGAGTTTGCCGTAGGCATTATGGTCTTTTAAGAGGGTCTCTCATCGCTGATCACTGGGAAGACACAATGGTGAATGGAGGAGGGGCCACTTGGAAGAGGAGAAGAAGGGTTGGCACATGTGAAAGAACTAATGCCACCAAGTCCCTAGAGCCTGGAGAGACTGCTGGAGTGCTCGCTGTATGGTCTCTTTGATGTACGTAGCCGGGTGACCGAGTGGTTAGCCACTAGGCTGCTAACTGCAAGGTGATCGGTTTGAAACCACCACCCACTCTGTGGGACAAAGACAGGAGCTGTCTATTCCCATGAAGAGGTACGTCTCAGAAACTCCGAGGGGCACTGCTACCCTGTCCTGCTGAGCCACTGTGAGTCGGCGTCCACTCGAAGACAGTGAGCTGGAGTTGTATGATCTTAAACAAAGGGCCCTGCAACCATGCTCTTCTGGGGACACATGGCAGGAACTCGGGGGGCAGTTATGTGGTGACTGCAGGGTAGGATAATGACAAGTTCCCTAACCCTAATCCTAACCCGAATGGGCCCTTTCCTCCTCCCCTTCGTAATCCCACAAGTGGGATGTGCGGACGTTTGTGATTCAGGGAACAAGGTGTCTGACCCCGTGTCCCCACGCTTCGCTGTATTCCCCAGGCTCCCGAGGACCTGGGAGTCCAAGGACCGCTTCCTTCAGGTCCTGAGCCTGCTGCATTTCAGAGCAAACAAACTAGTTCAGGTTTTACTAAATCCCCAGGAGTAGTGAGGAAGAGGAGGAGGAAGAGGAGGCAGAGGCTCAAGTTGACCTTTGGATCTGCCTAAACAATAAAGCGTGGGAGTGTGAGGAGTCCCATCATTTTGGCAGGAGCAGGCTTTTGGGATGGGGAAGGGAAGAGTCAAGGCCAGGGACAGAGACATGGGTCCCTGTGGGGGACACCACTTCCCAGGCTGCAGCCAAAGAGAACTCTTATGAAACGGATCCTGTCCTCCTGAAAAGACAGAGTGGGCAGGCCCCAAGTCAGCAGCTGCACAGTGACCACTGACTGACGGACCCTCAGGCTACTGGGCTCAGTCACAGCACGGACCCAGTGCGGTCCAGTGGGTTCTGTCCCCTAAGGAACCTCACCCAGGTGAGAGCAGAATTGTCCCCTGGGGATTCAAAGACCGGTCTCTTCACACCAGCAGTTTCATCTCTCTCCCAAGGAACCACCAGTAGGTTTGAATCACAGGTCCTGTGGTTAGCAGACATGGCTTAACCCTCAGCACCACCACTGAAATCACAGTCACTTCAACGCTCGCTAACTCTCACACATGCCACACGTTTTATAGGAGTAGAGAGAGGGAGGAAGCCCCCCTCCCCCCCCCAAAAAAAAGGTTTGCTATAAGGAAATGAAGAGTGAAAGGCTTGGGTGCTCACGCGCAACTTGGCAGCCTGAATGGACTTGTGGACTTGGCTCCACAATCAACCTTCGTGGAAGCAGCAGAGGAGAGCCCCTCCCACGTGCCTCCTGCACTGCCAAGACTCGCAGGTGAGCAGAAGAGGCATCGTGGAGGGCTCACCGGGCCTGCCCCAGGCTGCACGTCCACGTGAAAGCTAGACAGTGACTGGGAAGATCAGACTGTCAGGCTGGACCGCAGAACGAGCAAACCTGTCTCGGAGGAAACACTGTACCCCAAATCCCTGAGCCAATCCGGACTCGTGGAATCAGAGCCTCTGGAGCAGTGGTTCTCAACCTGTGGGTCGCGACCCCTGCGGAGCGGGTCAAACGACCCTTTCACAGGGGTCGCCCGATTCATCACAGTAGCAAAATGACAGCGATGAAAGAGCAAGGAAAACAATGTGAGGGTTGGGGGGTCACCACCACATGAGGACCTGTATGAGAGGGTCAGAGGGTCGCAGCAGCAGGAGGAAGGCTGGGAACCACTGCTCTGGAGGCAGGGCCCAGCAGTCTGCACGGGAAGCCCTCTGGGTGAGCCTGGTACACACATCTCTTTTGCCACCAGAAAGAGCTTTCATAGGGCAAGTGCCTTGCTCCAACGGGCTAAGGGACCACTTTTCTGGAGGAGGAGGAGGAGTCAACTGAACAGATAAAATTTGATGGCTTTAAAACTTGATGCTCAGCTGAGCCCCCCGTGGCGCAGTGGTGGTGTGTGGGACTGCAGCCCACAGGGTTAATGGTTCAAATCCAGCAGCAGCTATCCTGAAGCAAGGCTGGGCTTCCTACTCCCACCAGGCAGTGATTGGGGGGGGGGGGGGGGGTGGGAGGAGAGAAGGGAGAAGGGGGACAGCACAACTTGATACTCATAGCGTCCCAAGAGGGCAGGGTCCAAGACGGTCACTGGTTACACTGTTTCCAAGGTACATGGCACAGGTATACCGTTGTGTGTGTGTGTGTTTGTTTGTGTGTGTGCGTGTGTGTGCATAACACTTCCTACAGATGGCAGGCAACAAGGCCCTACCAACCATAAGGTAGGGCACGGGCCAGTTTGTCTTTGAGAGGCGGTGAGCAAGTTCGCTGAGCGAGTTACAGAATCACACTGGCCCAAAGTCATGACTCCCAGTGGCTCCTCTCAGGTAGGTGCGTCCACAACACGGCTCTAGCAGCACCCCGCCAAGGCCCAAGCGAAGTCAGCGTGCTCACGAGAGCAAAGGGAGCGGACCCCTGTGACCAGAACTCGAAGACAAGGAAGGCCAACAGCAGCGGTCAAAGACAGCACCTTCAGTTGGTTCGGCGTGTTTCATACAAAGACCAGTGAGCGGAAGAAATGACCAGGATGGATGCATTGCCTGTCAAGTACAAGGGTCTCACGGCTGGCTCCATGGATCTCTTGCAGACACCCTGCAGGTCCACCCTGCCCTTCCTGGTGTCTGCCTCCATGGGGGTCTGCGCCAGGCCTGTAGAAAGCCCCGCAGGAATGCCAAGCCTCACTCTCAGAGTGGGGAGTGGGGTGCTGAGAAATGGCTTCTCTAACCAGGTCCTGGATGATGGGGATGTTGGTGGCCCAGTCCTTGGCCTTCCTCCCAGGGTAGGGTGACCCAGGGAGCCAGGAGCCAGGAGCCAGGAGAGCGTGGGTGAACTTGTCTTGAGACCCAGAATGGTAGTGAACTGTCCCGCCACCTCAGGCTCTGGAATAAAAGCCTCTTTTTCAGTCCCAGAGAGGGGCAAGGACCCAGTTTATTAAGTAAGCACAAGACCGGGGTTACTTTCTCCCTGGGCAAGCCCCCCTCCCCAATGCTTGATGACTGCTTGATCGCCCACCCCTTCCCCCTGGGCATCAGGTGAAGTCTGACACATGGTGATGCTGCCCAGAGTATCCCAGACCTGGTTCCTCCTTCTCCCTCAGAGTAGCAGGGCTGGGGGGCTCTGACTGCTAACCTATGATGCCCTGGTGGGAGGAGTCTGTGCCGCAGACCACTGACCCTATGTACCTGCAGGCCCTTCTCAGACGCAGGAAACAATGGGAGTGCAGTAGCTGAAGTGTGAGGCGACTAACTGCACAAGGCTGGCGGTTCAAATCTACCCGCCACTCTGGAGGTGGTCTGCTCCTGCAAAGGTTTCCCAGTGCTGGAAACCCCAGGGGCTTGCGCTCCTTGATCCTCTGGGGCAGCTGTGAGCTGCAGCCCATGGCGATGGTGGGCTTGCTTTGGGGGTTCTCAGATGAGCTTTCCGCAGGGTCCAAGAAAGCTTGGGGGTGGGGAGGAAAGAGAATACCATGTGACCGAATGTCAGGGAGCGCGGGCATGTGTGAAAGGTGGGAGTGTGTGCAATTGTGTGTGTGAGGTTGTGTGTGCGTGCGCGGGTGACTGGGAGAGGCTGAGGTTGAGAGAGTGTGTAAGTGGGTAGGAAGGAGGTGTG
This sequence comes from Nesogale talazaci, assembly GCA_004026705.1. Lineage (NCBI taxonomy): Eukaryota > Metazoa > Chordata > Mammalia > Afrosoricida > Tenrecidae > Nesogale > Nesogale talazaci. The sequence goes on from PVJH01033232.1 coordinate 6,393, forward strand.
TGAGACTAGCGGTGTGAGTGTACGAGTGCCAGTGTGAGGAACAGGTGCGTGTACATGAGAACCTGGGCGTGTGAACTGTGTGAGTGTGAGTGAGAGGCTGAGCATGTGAGAGTTTCTGCGCACGAGTGTACGTGGACAAAGGAGGCACACAAATACACGGCTGTGTGTGTGCATGTACGTGTGTAGGTGTGACGTCTGCCCGTGTGGGAGAGTGGGCAGGTGTGCACGTGAGTGTGATCTATGGGAGACAGAAACATGTAACGTGTGTATGTGTGTGAGTGTGAGCCTGTGATGGTAAGAGCGTATGTGACAATGCGTAGGATTGAGACTGTGAGGTAGGGGTGTGTGTGTGTGTGTGTGTGTGCAAGAGAGAGCCTGAGGGAGTGAGCCGGTAACCCTGTGTAACGAAGAGCAGCTATGCGCATGAGTGATCAAGCCAGCGGGTGTGTGTCTCCAGAGGAGCCCTTGCCACCGATGCCTGGCCCTCCTGCCCACCAGCCAGATACAGCCCCTGCCCTCCTGCCTGCGTTGGGGTGTCAGTTGTCACCCGGACAGGCCTGACAGCCGCTTGTCACGGTCGCCTTGAGAGGCCTCACCGGCGGCAGCGGGGACTAGCGCGCTGTCTGCAGAGCTGTCACTCCCTGGTGTCAGCACAGCCCACTGTTCAAAGGCGCACCCTGACACCCGCCAGGCAGCGCTGCCGGTGACGGCGTCTGCCGATGCTCTTGCACGGCGACAACCGTGGCAGCTGCTCGGCGCCCAGGGTTTGTTTCACCCAATTATTTGTTTGTCACTTGCACGCCCGGGGTGCCGATCAGGTAGCGGGGAGGTATTTTTGGCCCGGCGCACAGCCAGAGAGCATAATGAAGCCCTCGGGTGAAGGTCTAGTTTGTCAGCGAGGTGTGCGGGTGAGGGTGATGTGCGGCCCGGCAGGCCGCGCGGGCAATTAGGGTATTTGAATACGATGAGGCGCCTGGCAGGATGCTGAGGTGGCTCGGAGAAGTCCGCCCCAACTTTCGAAATGCCAGCAAACCCTCGACGTCGGCAGTTTTCAAGTTTCTCTGGGGGGAACAGGCAGGGATAATGGAAGAACTGTCTTCTCTTTGCTTGCAGGGTCTAACACGTCAGGCCCCGGAGCCAGCAGGGCAGCCTGGGCCCTGCAGATTAGGTGTCAATTGGCAGCGACCCCCTCGGGCAGCGGGGCTTAAGTAGAATCTGGGTGCCACCTCTCCCAGGTCCCCTAGCTTAGTGGGGACTTTCTACTTCTGGTGGGCATGGACTGACAAGGTCATGGGAGTCTCCACAGGCAGTGGAAAGGCCCACCAGGTCCAAGCAAGAACGCCAACGGGGCGAATATGCTCACCCCCACTGCTGACCCACCTGCTGGCGGTTCAAGTCCATCCTGACACATTCGCCTTCTGAAGGTATGGCCATCTACCTCCCACCCCCAAACCGACCAATCCTGAAGCCCGATGGGACCCAGGTCCATTTTGACACACATAGGGGGGGGGGGGGGGGGCGGCACAAAGGGGATTCCACTCCATGATCAGGGGTGAGCTTTTACTTCCTGCAGGGAGGTGAAGTTAAAAAAATAAAAAATAAAAACCAGCCCACGTGAAAATCACCCAGCTCCCAACCCAGAAAGCTAGGCTCAAGGGTCTCTGTGTAAGGTCACCTTCAGAAGGCTGTCTCTTACTCTTGTGGGGGACTCACAAGGGATCTGGAAACAAGTGTATTCAAGGAGGTACCTGCTTTCGATCCAATTGCAGGTCTACCTTGTGCCAACACCTTGGGGGATCACCAAGACCCTCAGGTGTCTTGCACTCCCTTCCCTCCCCAAACCAGATGACCTCCATGGACAAGTTGACAGCTGCCGGTGTGTGGCGATACAGAGGATGGGCCCCGTGCAGCCAAAGTCCAGGTAGGAGATAAGATTGCTTCTGTCAAAGAGGCCTAGATGAACGTCTGAAGGATTGGCGTAGGAGCCCTGCTGACAGATGAAGTCGGGTGGCAGGGTGGCGCCACATTCTCTGGATTACAGAGAACAACCCATTCCAGCCTCGTTTCGACTCCCACTGGTACAAGGCGCAGTCCCATGGAGAACGAGTTGGTCTGGTGGTAGCTTGCGCCAGGAGTGCTTGCTCTTGGGCAAGTGACTTGCTCTGCATGCAGGCCCTGGGCCTCTGCCTCACCGAGCCAGGAGCAATCCTGCCCTGGGAATTGGTGGCAAGGGTGGCCGATAGATTTGCTTAAGAAGTCAGGTGGAATGGAAGCCACACCCACACCTCCACACCGGGGCTGTGATGGCAGAGGACGAGGCGCAAGAAAAGCACTTCTTAAACTGACAAAACCCCTTTCCCCAACACCACCCAAGGTGTGGACAAGAGGAGCAGGCCCGTCCAATCCTTGGAGGGTCATGCTCATAGCTGAAGTCCAGATAGGAAGCGGAGGAGAAGAAGGGGCCCCAGGGTTCTTGAGAAACTCATTCTCAAGCCTCTCTTCCTTCCCAAACACTCAACCCCCTTTTCTTTCTCGGGACCTTGTGAGAGAGATGCGGTCTTCCGGAGGTTTGTATGGTCCTATTCTCCCTCACAGGAGCCCTGGTAGTGTAGTGCTTATGCGTTGGGCTGCTAACTGCAAGGTAAGCAGTTCAACACCTCCAGTTAGAACCAAGGGAGAAAGACGGGGCTTTCTACTCCTGTAAAGAGTCGATCTTGGAAAGGCACAGGAGCAGTTCTGCCCTGTCATGCAAGGTCGCTTATAAGTCAGCTTCAACTGGGATGGCAGTGAGTTTTGTTGTAGGTTTGGGGTTTGTCTGTTTGGGTTTTTTTTTTTTTTGGGGGGGGGAGGTGGGTTATTGTTGCTCACGGCTGGAGCCAACCTTTCCTTTAAAAGGCAAATGTTCACAACTCCATCGGTGTCTCTTAAAGAAAATTAAGAGGTCTGCCAAGCACCAGGGTCTGGAGAGGATCTAGAACACCTTAGCGCAGTGGTTCTCAACCTTCCTGATGCCTAGACCTCGTGTTGTGGTGATCCGGAAAAACATTAAATTATTTACCTTGCTACTTCATCACTGCCATTTAGCTACTGTGATGAATCGGCCGACCCCTGGGAAAGGGTTGTTCGACCTCCAAAGGGTCGCAACCCACAGGTTGAGAACCGCTGCTCTAAAGCATCCGCTGGCCTTCTGAATGGAGCCCTGCAAGCTTCTGAGGTTCCAGAGAAGAAAATCAAATCAAACCGCCGGGGGTGCCACACGGAGGTCACAAGTCACCCAGCTCGAACCTGAACCTGATCTCGTTTCCAACACGCAACCCTGCCACCTTCTTCTAGGTGGACTGGGCTGCAGACATGAATGCACTGGAACGTGCCGGGAAGAAGAAACTAGGCGGAAAGGAAGTCCCCATCAACATGGGAGACAGTCTTTCTCAGGCTGTAAAGTCACATCTGTGTTTCACATGGGGCTGGTGTGAGCTTGATGGTGTGCGGGCACCGGTGGGGACTCACGTCCCAGGACTCTCAGTGGGTGACAGTCTGAAGTCGAATGGCAAGTGTCTATTCCTGGTTGCCCGACCCTCCCAGGCTCAGCTGATGGCATGCCCTCCCTAGGGTAGTCTTGAGGATAGGTATATTTTTAAACTTCGTTAAGTGGCTTCTTTGCCATGACAACCCTTAGAAAGTCTCCTTGTCTGGGCCGTAAAAAATGTTCATTGAAACGCTTTATCCTTCTGGCTATCTGCTGACTGCTGTTAGCTTCATGGCTCAGAAGCGCCAGGCACCGAGTAGGTGCGCAGCAATATCTGCTGAAGGAAAGACTCCACTTCAATACGGTTCTCGCTCTTCCGGCAAACACTTGACTGCCCCGGGCTCCTTGGGGAAACGTGACTGGTCGGCACCCACCCAGGGGTGGTGTCGGAGCAAGCTTCCGAGAGCTCACAGTCATCAGAGAAGCCTGAGGCATGAGACACACGGGGTCACCGGGAGTCAGAAGCCAATCACCTTTCCAGTGAACTGTGAGGACAGGCACCAGCGCCACACACCCAGAGGGCTTCCAGCTTTGGACTCGTTGGTGGGCACAGCCACTCCTGGCATCCTCAGCACAGGGCAGCTGCTCCTGCTTGGAAGGTCGGAAGCTGGGATGACACTAGTGGGATGATATGGTTGGGGCATCTGGTGAGAGGAGTTTTCCTGCGGGATAGCCTTTCCCAGCAATAAACAGATAATGAGAAGATGAGCTCATCTTGGCTAAAATTAGGCTTCCATGTTACTCTGTGGAGAGATGTGAAAGGTGATGGCTAAGGGGTGGGGGGTGGGGGATGTGTTCCAAGTGGCTTTTAAAGATATCCAAATAGAACTGCCTCCCACATCAGTCTATTAACAGGCACACTTGAGACGTTACCCTCTTCAAAAGAACTCTCAGAGAAGCGGTGGTGTGTTCTCAGCTTCACCTTCATGCGACAAGGTTTATGAGGGTCAGAGGAGCAGCTCTGAGTGCCCACACGACACCCCTCCCACTGACAGCCTGCTTCCCCCAGCACCTATTTGGGCTGCCTGCTGGTGTAAACAGCCCTGAATACCTTATGTCACTTCTAAGGAAATCTGGCAAGCCAAAGGAAAGTTTCAAGTTCAGTCCACTTATAAGAACAAGACGAGGCGGTAATGTGGGCTCATGCAGGAGGTGAGAACAACGGACACATCTGAAGTTTCATCCCCTCTAACGCTGGGTTCAAGTAGGAAAACTCAATCACTGCCCTTGAGTCCCTACGGGCTTATGCTGATCCTATAGAGCAAGGCAGAACCGCCTCTGTGGGTTTCCTGAGACTGTCACTCTGTAAGGGAATAGAAAGCCTCATCTGTCTTCTGCGGTGTGACTGGTGGTTTCGAACTGCTGAACCTGTGATTATCAACCCACAATGTAACAGCTCTGTCACTGGGGCACCTAAATGCAAATGCGTCCTTCGTAGCGATGCAGACTTAGCTTCAGTTTCCTGACCTGTGAGAGGAAGACAATGCTGGTGAAGACCCTGTGCTGGAATCGGTCCAAGGGATGCTGCAGAACATCGGATGATCTCATGTACACCTAACGAAGTCTGCCAGCACGCATGGGCTGCTGCTGCTAAGCGCGGTCAAGTGTTTCTGGCTCCTAATGACCCGAGGGAACCCAGTACTCTAGGCTGCAGTCTTCATGGGGGGAAGATGGCCAGGCCTTTTGGGTGCTCAGCTGGTGTTTGGTTAGCCACCGTTGGGCCGCAGGGGCTCCTCAGCTCCGTATCCCTAACCAGATGATGCAGGCCTGGCTGTAGGGTTAGCACCAGTTTTTCCTCCGTAACGATGAGATGGAAGTAACATCAGGTCTACAAGATGCTTGTCACTCTACGAGAGGTGACTGACCGCCCAGGGTACAGAGGAAAAACTGGGGCTCACATCTGTGTCAGTGGCCTCCAAGTTCACGGCGAGTCAACTGAAAAGTCATGCTGGTGGGACTTTCCGGATGCAAACGTCACGTCCTCAGGACCGGCCACTAGGCGCGCGCCGCTACCATGCTTTCTCAGATGGATCTCGCAGGGCGCTGGGCACCTTGGCTGGTCTCACGCGTTGACTTGTCGCAGGCCCCGGATGTCACTTCTGCGGTCCCGGTCAGCCTGCTCACGAGTCTGTTAACAGCGGTCAGCAGCACGGAGGAGGTCACTCACTCCTTCACGAATGCACCTGCAATTTCCTAGGTGCGCTCCGCAAGTGGCAGGGAAGGGGGCGGGTGGCTAACAGGAAAGACATGATGTGTGGTCCCTGCCCCCCACCCCCCCCACCTGTAGTCTCTGATGTGGTCTCGCTGAGCGGACCCCTGAGCAGCAGAGTGAACGCCTGGGCTGGTGGAGCCTAAGGGCTCTCCTTCCCGGTGGGAGGAGCTTCGCTTCCCCAGCCACGGGTGTGCAAAGCGTGGCCACGTGACTTGTTCCAACCAATGAGATGGCGGCTCAGCTCACCCAGTGTATCTAAGCAGAGGGTTTATGCAGGGGGGAGCTGGTGGCACAGCGGGTTAAGCGCTGCGCCGCCAACAGTGCATTTAGCCGTTGGGAACCACCGGCCGCTCCCCAGAAGAAAGGGGACACCTTCTACTCCCCTACAGTGTTCCAGCCTCGGAAACGCCCAGCCTCTCCTATTGGGCCGCTGTGGGTCAGAATGGACGGCCATGGCAAGGAGTTGGTGTGCTGTCTTGAAGTGGGCCCCGTTTCCGTCTCTGCCCTCTTCCGAAAACCACACTGAGAACAGCAACCAACCCCACCGAGGGCGGCCACCCTGGCACGCCTGCCACCGCAGCCCTGAGCCGCTCATTCCTTCCGGCGGCGTGAACTTGGCCTAACAGGACGACGCCCTGAGGGGCAGCCCTGGTGGCACAGGGGTTACAGGTTGGGCTGCTAACCGCAAGGTCTGCGGTTCGATACCACCAGTCGCTCTGAAGGAAAAATATGAGGTTTTCCTTTTTTTTTTAATTTGAAATTTAGAGGCAAGACTGATCTTTTTTTGTTTGTTTTGAGCCTGTAAAGATGAACAGCTTCCTCTTACTCCCACCACCGAGAGCAGTGATGCAAAAAAAAAAAAAAAAAGATGAACAGCTTCAGAAACCCACAGGACCAGTTCTACTCTGTCCTATGAGCGGGACTCCTCTCGGTGGCATTGAGGAGTTGGGGGAGGCCTCTTTCTTATTGGCTGGGGGCAGACTCCTTGTAGGATGGGCTCTCTTATGTATCTGGCCATCTTTCTCGGCAGGAATGTCCTCAGCGAAGCAGTCCTCCCTGTGGTGCTTTCTGGGCATGCTGTGTGCACACAGCTAAGCTGAACCACACCCTCTTATAACAAGTTACAGTCTTGGAACTCCCCCAGGGGCAGCTCTTCTCTGTCCTCAAGGGTCAAAAAGGGTCCAAGGGTAATCAACAGCCTTAAAAGTGATTTTTCTGGAATTGTCAGGGGCCAGAGGGGCAGGCCTTACCACCCACGAAAGCTGTCGGTGGATTGAAACTGCCAACCTCAGGGTTAGCAGCAGAGGGCTTCACTACCGTGCCCCAGAGACACCTTGACACACGCCCTGAATGCAAGCCCAGCATCTCCTCCTGAGACCCAATAGAGAGCTGTCCCCTCTTGAAGGGGGCGGAACCAAAAACAGGTAAAATACTGCCACTGTGACTTGGGGCGACATAAAAGGCAGAGAGGTATTTTCAGCTTAGGCATTGATGGAATTACAGGAAAGGCCACCCTACGTGCTCCATGGGGCTTGGGACCGAACCCTGGAAACGCAGTGCGATAACTGGAGTGGGCGGCAAGCCTTTTCTCCACTGCCCCTTCCTGGTACTGCCTTGCATGGCTCCTCTGTGGGGTTCTTCAGTTCCCAACGTGCCTTCTTCACCAGTCTGAGTGTGACTGAACAGAAGCTATCTCCCTCTCTGAGTAATTGAGACCCATTTTCCTAGTTTCACCGCATTCCAGGCAAGAGTGCTATTTAACTTGGGCACCGGGAAGGACAGGAATTCTTATGTCAGCGGGCAAGACAATGGCGCTTTATCTTATCATTGGAACTTAAGTCGGTGCCTGCCTCCTGTGTGCGCGCCTTACTGCCAAAATAAAATAAATTGAATCAGCTCACACATGATAACATGCTCTTTCCTAACTCATACTAATTGCTTGGCTAATTGATGTTTGTTGAACTTTCTCCATTTCATTGAGTGATTAGGTACAAAGCTAACAGTTGACATCTGTAGGCGCTTAACTGGCGTCTGTAATTACTGTTAATGTTAAATAATTGTTAGTTAATTGGAGTGGTAACTGACTGAATGGAATCCAGATTGTGCAGCAAAAAAAGAAAACTGACTTAAATAAACATACATTTTCAGAGAAAACAGGAATTTCTCCCCTCACCCCCCTGGCAGTTGTCAAGAGGGTAGACAGAATCCAGAGGTCGGGGGACTCCCAGACTGGGGGTTCAGCCCTGAACTTCTAAAAAGTGACGTGTCCCCGGAAACCCTTTGCCAGGGACTAGACTCTGTCAAGTCTCTTGAGAATCGGAGTGATGTTTTATCTCTGCAAGGTGGACATCTTGGGTGGGGATTGGGGGTGGGGGGCAATCTCAGATCACACCAACTGACCAGACAGATCACTGAGTATAAATAGACTAAAGAGTGGCAGGTAGACACAGACGCTTGCTGACTTAGATGGTGAAGCTTGTAGAACATTCTTCTACCCCCAAAAATAAAAGGCTTTTTAAGGGGGCTTCAAGGTAACCAGAGTGGCTTTTCAACATCTCTCTCACTCTGAGGAGGAGCTGTTACTGTGTTAACAAGGAGCGGTCACAATGTATCCTATGCACAGTCCAGTTACAATGTATCCTACACTCAGTCCAGTTACAATGTAACCTATGCACAGTCCAGTTACAATGTATCCTATGTACAGCCCATTTACAATGTATCCTATTCAGAGTCCACCACATTTACATACTGTGTGAACATCCTAAATAACCTCAACCAACTCAGTTTACCAGATAGGGCGTGCACATGATATTCAAAGACTTCTTTTCATACAAGGGATTTGCACACCCTTGGATTTTGGAAACGGAAGCAAGTCACCCTCCATGCCCTACCCCTCAACAGGGAGAAACGCACTTGGGAGCTTCAAAAGATCCATGGGGGGAATGTCGTTATCTGCTTATGCCATGGGCTCTCCAAAACTCCTACACTGCTAAAGACGGCGGGCCCTACAGTGATCGATTAAAGAAAACACACTGCCATCATGCTGATTGTGATTCAGGGTCCAAACGGCCCCTTTGGGATTCCAAGACTGTAGCTCCTGCCAAGGCTCAAAAGTCGAAAGTCTCATCTGTGAGAGCGGACGGTGGGTTTGAACCACTGGACCAGTGATGAAACAGCACAAATGATAAGCCACACTGCTACTGGGACAGCTCTCCCGCAGCAATAAACACCCCCAGGCCAGACGCTCCGCCGTTAAGTCACTTCTGCGGCATAGCGACTCCACAAGACAGACTACAACATCCTGCCCTGCATGGGCCTCATAGACAGTAACTCTTCCTGGAAGAGAAAGCCTGCTCTTTCTCTGGCGGAGTGATTGGTGGTTTCGAAGTGCTGACTTTGCAGGAAGCAGCCCAATGCACAAGCCCACCTTGCCACCTCTCTCACTGATATCTCTCACTGTAAGACAAAGCAGAACTGCCTCTCCGGGCTCCTGAGGCTATCCGTGACTTTTTATAAGAGTGGAAAGCCTTGCCCACCTGGAAAGCAGATGGGAAGCTTGTAGTTAGCAGTCCAATGGGTAACCAAACCAGCCCCCACCAGGGTTCTTGCCACTTATGCATGGTGGCCCTCCAAAGCAGCACTAACTGCCCCCCGGAGAGTTCCCAGGGCTTCAAATCTTCATAGAAGCAAACTGCCCCTTCTATCTCATTAAAGAGGGCGGGGTCATCAGGGTCAAGAAATCCCCAAGGGCTTTGACCACCGTGCCACCAAGGCTCACACTTGTTCTCCAATCAAATGCTAGGAAAGTCCACATTTGGAGCTGTCTCCTTCAAAATGTTTCAGATGCTCCCTCCCTCCTCCATCATGATCCAAAGGGATGAATGCCTGGAACATCTTCCACCTCCAGTTCCCAGACTCCCAGCACTTCCCACATGGGTGAAGGCCAGCCATCTTCAGGGAAACATCGCCCCACCATGTAGGGTCATTTTTTTTCCCTTCTCGGTGGTCTCCGGAGAAGGGTAGGAGGCATCTGTCTCCAAGAATTCTCAGGGAATCATTTTCTATACAGCAGGATTCTGTATGTATGAGTCGGCTTCTATAGGAAGGTCAATTTCCATAACAAAAGAAGCTGATTGCATGCTATTTGCGGTTTGGGGATAGCAGGCCGCGTGGAACTGCGCATTGTCTCAATCAAGTACCAATTACACCGCAATAGCATTTAACTCTCTACACATCAGCCTCGATCTAGCTCCAGAGTCTAAGAAACCCAGGCCAAGGTTCTGAAATAGTACCAAGAGCTCCTTCTTAGCTAGGGCTTAGGGATGCTAAAAATCCAAAATCCACAGCAAAACGACAACAGAATCGACCTCATTTCCAAAGACTCTCCTCGACCCCTCCCGTTCACTCTTCGGCACACCAGGAACGGGAGTGGCAGAGGATTTTGTTAGGAGCCCGGGTGGTGCAGTGGGCACTCCACAGACCACTGACTGCAAGGTCAGCAGTTTAAAGCCATCAGCACACCTTGCCCAGCTCCTCCAGAGAACCGGGAGACTCCCTCCTCCAGGGAGCAGCCACCATGCAGGGGCAGTCCTTCCCTGTCCTGCAGGGTCTCCGAATCAGCATCGACTTGAGGGCAGTGAGTTCAAGTTTTGCAAAAGGTCTCCTTGCAACTAAGCCCCATGACACTGCCGGGGACTTTAATATGAGACCACCTCTTTGTAGGAGACGTCAAACTCTAAACCTTTTCTTTAGAAAAGAAAAAAACAGAAAGCGTCTCCACCCCCCTTTATCGAAAGGCATTATTCTATTTTCAGTCAAAGCAACATCATGGCCTTTGTTTTAAGGGAGGGAGTTCTCTCCAAAACAAGTGTTGGCCATGGTGGTAAGAGAACCCTTATCTTTTTTTGTCACCAAACCAAGCAATTATCTCACTGATAAAAAGCTAATGATGAAACATACAGCTTTCCTCTGGTTCTTTAATGCTTCCCTCCCCCTACTATCATGACCCTAATTCTACCTTACAAAGCTGGCTAGACCTGAGCATGTATGTAGGTACAGTTAAGAGCTGGGAACACAGGGAATACAGGAGAGATAAACTCCTCGGGACCAATATTGAGAGTAGCAATACCAGGAGGGGAAGGGGAAGATGGGGGGAGAAGGAGGAGGCCAATCACAATGACCTTCTATAACCCCCTCTCAGGGGGATGGACAACAGATAAGAGGGTAAAGAGAGATGTCAGACAGGGCAAGGCATGACAAAATAATAATACTTTATAAATTACCAAGGGTTCATGAGGAAGGAAAGGTGGGGGAAGAAGTAAAAAAAGAGGAGCTGACACCAAGGGCTCAAGTATACAACTGTGCTTGACACAACGGATGTATGCATGGATTATGATGCAGTTGTATGAGCCCCCAATAAATGATGAAGAAAAAAAAGCTAATGAATATTCACTGCTTTTAGGTGGTACCCAGCCGCTGCTTCTCCCTATGTCTCCTTGCGATGCATTTTTCATGGTCTCCTTGGGTCCTAAGCAAGTTCACAGTTTCTTTTTTAAGCCAGGGTTTCCTTCTGAGATGCTGATGAGAGCCGACTGTCAAAAGAAAAGATCCACTGAGCCTCCTAACCCTAGTGGCACAGCCGCAAAGCAAGCGGTTCAAACCCACGAGTCGCTCTGCAGAAGAACACTGAGGCTCTCTATCCCCATAACGATTTAAAGTCCTAGAAACCCATAGGGGCAGTTCTAACCTGCCTGCCCAGGAGGCTGCTATGTGTTGGAAGGCAGGGCATTCGCTTTGTTAATCTACTAACCAGCAGTGGTTTCCTCTTCTCTGGGCCTCAATAGACATTCTCCACACTATCCCCACCCCAGGAAAAGCCCAATTAGGGGTTCCAAGAAAGGAAACTTCAAGGTGACCTGGACATTGCCTGGGGTGGGAGCATGAGTGTCCATCTCCTTTCCCACTGGTGACCTGAGGAGCCCCTATCATCCATGGGGCAGCACACACACACACACACGCACACACACGCACACACACACACACACGCCTTGCCTAGACTCACAGCAGGAGGGAGCAGATGCCAAGGCAGCTTCCCTGCAGCAGGATTCTTAAGAGCTGGAGTTAGCTGAAACCTCTGAGGTGCTCCAGTGCTCCAGGCACACCTTCGGCTAGTCCAGGCACCAGGTGGTGTTGTGGACTGCTAAGCCCAAAGTCAGCAGTTCAGAACCACGAGCAACTGCGCAGGGGACAAGCACTTTCTGTTCCCCCATCAAGTGCTACAGTCTCGGAAATAGGAAATACCCAGAAGTAGCTCGACCCTGTCCAATAGGATTGTAACGATTTGGCATCAACTCAGGGACAGCAGGTTTGGTTCTGCAAGGGGGGGGGGGGGGGGGGGGGAAGGGCAGCGGTGTCCGGTGGACGGTCAACTCCACACGGAGACAAAGACAAAGTGAACAGCATCGGATAGGAAGCCCAAACTCACCGAGTCCATTTGGACGCATCGTGAGCCTTACAGGACAGGGGAGAACTGCCCACAGTCTGTTTCTGTGGCTGGAAATATTTTTACAGAGCAGAAAGCCTCATCTTTCTCCCACAGGGTGCCAGGCAGTTTAGAACTGCTGCCCTGGCGGTTGTGAGCAGCCCACCAAGACACCTGCTCCTCAGGATGGAGCTGGAAAAGAGAACTTGGAGGCAAGAGGACCAGCTGGTCAGGCCTGGTGATCCCACTCCCCCACCAGCAGCCGATGAAAATGCTACTGGACGCCAACATCTCCACGCTCACACCACACACGACATCAAGAAGGAGAGCTCCCCAGGACACCAGAGCAGCTGTGTTCCAGGGGAAAACCACGAAAAGATTTGCAAGACATGAACTATTGTGGCAGACAGACCGTGCATAGCCAAGGGAAGGCTTGGAGACTTGCACTGTGGCTACTGCAAGGTCAGCAGTTCGAAACCACCAGTGGCTTCGTGGGACCAAGATGAGGCTTTCTAGTCCCCTAAAGAGTTACACTTTGGGAAACCCACCGGGGCAGTTCTACTATGTCCTGTGGGGTCACTATGAGTCAGTATTGCCTGGATGAGTGAGTTTTTGTTTGGTTTGGGGGCACAGTCTCTTTATCAAACACCGGAAACATCCACACTGGCAGGGCCTAGCATGGGGGAGCAAGGATACCAAGACCAGGCTGTTCTGGAACTTCTGCGATGCTCCTTTGCAAGAAAAGGGTGCTAGAATTGTGGACACAGACCTCAAGTTCCTAAGGACTTCAGCGGACCGCACAGCGGGAGGGCAGCAGTAACGGGGCGTTGGCCCCCCTCTCTGTTGGGTCTCACTGGGAAAATTAATTCTTGTCTTTGGCAGATGGCTGAGCCACCAAGACAGAAGGCTTCATAAAACTCACATATGAACATCCTGTGAACACGGGAACGCATAAAGATTAAATAAGGCAGTCACGACCTTGATTTGGATGAAAGCTGCCTTCCTGTTTACAACCCACACCCGGTGGGCCATGCAGTTGCTCGACTTCCCGGTCTTCACACAGGCAGGCAGGCTGGGCACCCGGGCGCAGGGTGGCCCGTGTTAAAGGAGAAGGATGAGAAAGGCATCAGAAGGCGGAGTGGATAGAGACCCCCCCTCCCCAAGGACACACAGAGTATTCTGAGTGCAACCCGGAGGACTGAGCCACAAGAGGAAGACTCGTGATCACTCTGGGGGCAGTGTTGGCATGGACTGGGACTTGCTCTTGTTTCGATACCCCACCAGGCTTGGCCAAGTCGATAAAAAAAACCAAAACTCAATGCCCTGGGGTCAATGCGCCCCATCCCTGTGGGTGTCTGAGTCTAACTCTTGACGGGAGTAGAAAGCCCAGTCTTTCTTCCACGAAGCACCTGGCGGTCCGAACTGACAACCATGTGCTTGGTGCTTTGCATGGGACCTGCTCCATCACGGGGGCTCTGGGGTCAAGTACAGGGTCATCCAAAAAGAAGGCACCTCTCCGGGAGATGGCTGCAACAAGGGGCTCAAATGCCAACCCAGAGGCAGGTGCGGAGCCTGGCAGCGTGTCCTTTCCCCCTGCTGTCTGGAGGGTCTCTGGGAGCCAGCTCCTCGGCATTCCACTTCAACAACCACCCTTCCTGGGATGTGGCCCCAGGACCAGGAGGCGCTGTTCGGAGCCTGACTCCTGACCCGGCCGGAGACACGGTCAAGCTCAGCAAAACAGCCGGTCCTTAAACCCAGCGCCTCTCCTGCCCACCTCGCTTTTCGAGCGGGAGGTTTGCCAAGGCTCCACCACCATCACCGGTGCCACGATCGCTGCTCCCGCCGGCATGGCGGAACTTTATGGACCACAGGCTGGGTGGCACCCTCCACTCCAAACACGCCAACTCACCCCCCTCGAGGCGATTTCAGCGTAGCCACCCCAGAGGGCACGAGAGAACTGCCCCTGTGGGTTTCCAAGACTGGACCGCTTTGGGGAAGCCTCATCTTTCTCCGGCAGAACTCCCCAGGGGCCACCTGGGCTCCACAGCTGTGGGAAGGCCTGGGTGTGGCTTTCACACCCTGGGAGGCAGCAGATGACATGACATGTGGCCATCAGTATCTGGAGAGGGCAGGATACAGAGGCCAGTGCCTGCCTGAGCGCCCAAGACAATCCCCACCCCACCCCCCACCCCTTCATTAGCCTGGCCTATAAACCGTGGCTTTGAAGATTTCGCCAGTCCGGTTGGTGACCTGGTGTCAATGCGTCTTTCCTGACAAGGCTTTTTATCGCTCTGGGCTAAGAAGACTAGACAAAAGCTAGAGAGAGAGAGAGAGAGAGAGAGAGAGAGAGCACGCGCGCGAGAGCTGGCTTTGGGGCAGGTTGGCCTGCTGTGCCCAAGAACTTGAACTTGATGTGGATGGAAGCTGACAGTTCCTTACAGGGCCTGTCAGCCCTCTGTCCAGCTCACAGGGTCGGCCGCTCCTGGATGTGTAAACCAGACCCCCAAACCCACCCACCGGCATAGAACCAGCCTCCCTCACCACCTGCTCGCCCCCCACCCACCCTCAGTAGACACTGTAGACATAGGAGGACGCCTCTCTTTTTGAAGTTGTTTTCGTGACATTTAGCACTTTGAATACTAATCCCCTTAACAAAACTGTCCCCACAAGCCTGGCCACCCCCCTCCTTAATCTCCTCTTTGCTGGGGAGGAAGCAGAAGGGCAGGGCAGGCTCCCTGGCAACACCTGGATTGGCCGGGATTGCAGCTCTTGTCATTCACTCCGGGTCGACAAGCATTAGCATAAGGCATTAAGGGAGGAGAAAAGAAAAGGCCATTCTGATGGAAATAAGGGGCAGAGAAATAATCTGCCATCGACTAAGATGCCTATTTGTGCTGGGTTTCCCAAGCAAGGCTTAGGGGGAAAAGCCGATGTTGATTTTTTTTTTTTTTTTTTTTTAGGGTATACAAAGAAACCTAATCCTTTCAGGACAACTAACCCCTTCCCTCCCTCCCTCCCTTCCCTATGACCACCCCCTCAAAAGCAGGTCCCAAGAAAGAAGGTCATGTGTGTATGTGTGTGTGTGTGGTGTGCGACTATTCCCGACAAAAGAGATGCCTCAAACCCACGTCTGTAAGTAAACAAAAAAAGCATGTCAGAACGTCTGCTTGCCTGAGGGGCAGGAAGGGGGTG
>PVJH01033233.1:0-21788 GCA_004026705.1 Nesogale talazaci
CTGGAAAGAACAGGCAGCGAAGAACCTGGGACCACATTGTCAGATGTCAAGGTGTGATTATTTCTCTTCTTTTTGTCTTATTGAATCAGGAACCCGGAGTTTCATCAGGAACTTCTGAGGGAAAGGCTTGGCCTAACCTTCCTGAGCAGGCCCTTGGGAGAGGGCTGTGACAAGCAGATCAGCTAGCCCATTAACGGAATGGTGACGTGGAATCTCCCTGGGCTGCATAAGAGGAACCTTGAGGTTCCTGAGAGGGAGAGGCTAGGAGTGCCGGAGATGACAGAAGTATGAGTGGGAGACAAAGGGCCAGGAAGGGGCCGGAGAGTATGAACAGACCTCTGTGGTCACTAGATAACTTTTAAAAGCTGGGATTTAAAACATGGGATACAACCCGAACAGACAAACAAAATCCACTTCCATCGGGGTGATTCTGACTCACCGTGACCCCAGAGCACAGGATTGAACTGCCCCTGGGGCCCTCTGAGCCTCTAAAAAAATTAAAGAGGTAGAGAGCCTCCTCTTTCCCCCTCAGAGTGGCTAGTGGGCTCAAACTGCTGACCTTGTGCTTAGCAGCCCGATGTGTAACCCACACCACTGCCAGGGCGCCTTTGAGAGAGGGCTACAGAGCTCTGGGATGCTCCTGCAGTCGGACCAAGCATTGTTTGCCCTGGCGCCTTTTTGGTTTTTGTTTCCCCCTGAGGGGTTTTCCCACAGCTTTTTCATTCAAGGGAGTATGAGCCATAAGTAATTGTAGAGCCTCTTTCTACACCAGCGCTTACCACTAAGAGAGGAAGGTGAGTCTGGAGGGAGCTGGAGGATTTCCCAGACTAGCTGCTGTCACTGTCAGAGAGGAGTCTGAGAGAGCAGAGGCCAGAGCAGAGGAGACCATCCATCAGCGAGTGCTTACAGCCTGCTCGTTTCTGTCTGGGATCCGGGTGATAGCATGGAGAACAGTAAGAGGAAAAAACTCCTGTCAAGTAAGAAAACAACAATAAACAAGAAAAGCGAGTGAATTATTTAGCGTTCCAGGACAGGGTAGGTCCTGAGGAGGAACAGGAAGCAGGAAGGAGGGCCAGAGAGTGCTGACCTCAGGATGAGGAAGGGGCGCCGTCAGTCAGGGAGAGGGCTGGAGCACAGAGCTGGAGAACACAGGGGGTCACGTCGTGCAGTTGTCTGGGGAAAGAAGACTGAAGAGAAATGAGAAAAAGACAAGTATGGGCAAGAGAAACAGCCAAAGGAAGGACTCTCTGACAAGCTCTGCTGCTGTGGGAAGTCACTAGCTACTAGTAAAGCTGGCAGCCTCAAGGTCAGCAGTTCAAAGGCCAGCAGTTGCTCTGAGGCTTTCTATTCCCATAAAGAGTCACCGTCTCAGAAATGCACAGGGGCAGTGCTGCTCTACCCTATAGGATTGCTGGGTTAGAATCGACTCTATAGTGCTGAGGCTGGTTTCCAGTTTGGCTGAAGAACCCCGGGACAGGGAGATGTCTAAACGTTTTCGGAAGTGCAAGGTTTCCAGTAAAGCCAGAATGAAATAAACATCATAGAAGGTTCTAGAAAACAAGATCAAAGGGCCGGGGTGGGGGGGGGCGTGTTGCTAGGCATTGTACAGGGCCACAGTAAGGTTTTTGACTTCTCCTCTGAGAGAAGGGAAGCTATTGAGGAATACTGAGTGGAGAAGAGTTTGGATTTACATGCCTGAAATTCAGAAGTTCTGGGAGTTACATGTTGGGCTGCCAATACCGAGGTCAGCAGTTCTCAACCACCAGCTGCTCCCAGGGAGACAGAGGAGGCTGCCTACTCCCATAAGGAACTATAGTCTGGGAAACCCACAGACACAGCTCCACCTTGTCAGACATGACTCAAGGGCAGGTGCCCAGGCCCACCCCGCACCATCCAGGCCCCTGGTAGCCCAAGCCACTTGCTTTTCCGGGACCTTAGGCTCCCGACTTACAAACAGGACAAGTATCTGACCTGTCCGGGTCTGGACTCGCCGCTGTCTTGTGGTATGTACTTGTCCTGGGACCTGTATGATCCTGGTTAAAAACATGTCACATCAGCGTTGAATGGTATTTGCTGAGCAAATGAATAGTGTTCCTCTTCCCTTGGACTCTAGGCTAAATAACAGGACTTCTGCTTGACTTGCTCCTCAGGGAGGGGCCTTAGGGTGTGGTGAGGGGGAAATCCCCAGGTGTGTTAGCAACTGAGCGCAGCCAGGGCACGGCCAAGCTTTGCTGAGGACACGTGTCCCGGTGAAAGTGCCGGCGTAGCAAGCTGACTCCGAGCAAGTGCCTGGCCACTCCGCAGCCGGTGGAGGCTTGAAGGCTGCTATGATATTGAACAGGGCTTCTGCAGAGCTTCCAGACCAGGGGTGCTCGATATATCAATTGCAAATGTAATATGGGTAGATCGCATGACATTTAAAAAAAATAGAAGTAAGCCTATCATCATCAATCCCATCACTTAATTGATGACAGCGCAATCAGATGCAATCGTAGGTGTCAAACCCATGCATAGACAACAGTGCTAAGTTCAGCAAAACCGACAAGCTAAGCTATCGCCCAATTTTAGACCTTGGGTTTTTTTCTTCTAAACATAAGAAAGGGTACTAAAATGAGTGGGGGAGCTGAACCAAGCAAGAAGACAAAAAGGTATCACTTTTATACAGAATGAAAGATTTTGACACTACAAAATTTGACAGTGCAGCTGACATGTGGCTGAAGTCCAGAGCACATGAACGGTTTTGGAACTTACTTGCGGAAGGAAAGTACCCCAACATGAGAAAATGTGCTACTTCCTTGACTGCATTATGGCTCTAGTTCCTTAATGTGAGTCAGCCTTTTTCCACATAAAAACTATTAAGTCCAATTACCGTTCCACCATGACTGATGATCATTTGGAAGTGTGCTTGAGGCTGGCTGTCAGTAGCTACTGTCTGGACTACGCATGCCTGGCTCATTCCATTCAGTGCAAGTCATCAGAGCAGATTCAGGTAATGACCAAAAAATGTACATAGTTAATTGTGTTGTGCTGTGCAACATGGACTCATGCGCTTATGCAAGGTACATAAACATACACTGTACATATAAAGAATTCTCAATGCATTTATGAATAAGTGTAATACATAAATATGTGTTTTGCATTTTTGTGGTTGGTAGATTATTTTGACTTGATCATTTTATAAGTAGTGCACATGCTAAAAAAAGATTGGAAAGAAAGCACCCCAGTTCTAGACGAAGAAGAAGTGGCCTGGAAAGCAGTCAGTGAAAACACTGCGGATCTCAACAATTCAATGTGCAACTAGTTGGGGTTTTAGTGATTGTATATGGCAGCGGTCCTCAAACTACGGCCGGAGGGCCATATGCGGCCCACCAAGGACATTTATCTGGCCCACTGGGTGTTTTTGGCAAGGCTCCTGTCCTGCTTAGCAGCCAATTCATCCCAGGACCGCATTGATTTTGTTCCTAGTTTGTTTTTATAACTACAGTCTGGCCCTCCAACAGTTTGAGGGACAGTGAACTGTCCCCCCCCCCCCACCTGTTTTAAAAGTTTGAGGACTCCTGGTGGGGTCACCACAGGAGGGCCAAGGCCCAAGAAGACAGATGGCGGTAGTGGCTAGTTGGCTCCCATCTCATCATCAAGGCTGTCCCAGTTACCCAGAGCTACGATGACAAAAATACTGCATGTGAGTTGCTTTCACAAACAGCCAGATGCTCTGATTCAACATACCACTTCTAGGAGAAGGCCTTTTCTCTGTGTGTCTGTAGGCTGTGTGGGAAGGCCCTGGTCTACTTTCAACATCTGAGTCTGGGGTCCTTTGCAGATCTCCATGTCCTTGGTCACGAATCTTCCCCTGGGTCTAGAGTATTCTCAGCACAGGGACCCTGAACTCACAGCGCACACTCTACTCCTGGCTCTTCTTTCTAGGTGTAGCGAGATACTTCCCTTCGACTTCTCCTTTTATCTCTCTTCAGCTAAAAGGTGTAGCCACATGACAGGGAAACCCCCCTCATGCAGATGAGGCCTGTGACCTGTTGAGGGTGCTGTATCCCACCCTAATTCCCTAACAGCTGATTGGCTGTCCACGCCAAGCCTATGGTGGAGGATGATTACATCATTACATAATGGCCGAGTCACTGAGAATCAGGGCCCCACCGAGTTGATGCATAGTTTTGGGGGGAGCACAATTCAATCCATGAGGGAAGACACCCCGTGGATTCTCCAGACTCAACAGCATGTCCTCAAGCTTCAGTAAATAGAAGTCTCATTTTGGTATAAGCAACACAGGATGTGTATGGGGATAGGGGTGGGGGAAATCATGTTGAAGGATTGGAAAACAGTTCATAAAACCATGCTACCCTCTCCAGCAAAAGCTGCAAAGGCTAATAATGATGGTGACCAGAGCTCTGGACTATCCATCAGGTGGCTTCTGCTTAGCCCTAGATGGTCACGAGGTCACAGGCCATGAATCTGCTTCCCTGCTCAGCCCCTGAGCTCCTGAGCCAAGCTGAGCCAGGTGGGTCCACCTTCTCAGGGCTTTGAATGGGGTATAGATGAAGCTCAGCCTCCCAAGGACTGGAGCAAGAAGTACAGGACGGTGGCTTCCACAGCTGTGTCTGGCACAGGTATGGGTATGAGGTGGACTGCTGGCCAGACAAACATGAGCAGGTATGTTGAGAAATAAAAAATGAAAGACTGCAGTTCCCAGAGATGCAAACAGAACAGGCTCTGGGCTGAGGCTCCGCTTCCTGGTGACAGGCCTGCTGAGGTATCATGGCATCCCTGGCCTGGATTCTGCCCTAGTCACCCAGTGAGGGTCTCTGGTTCGCTTAGCATCATTGGGCTAGATTTCTCTAGCTTATGACTAAATAACCTCTGAAATGCATTCATTAGAATACACAGCCACATGAGAAACTACTCAAGCCATCAACTGAGAAGTATGCCATCACCTACGCCCTACGTTCATCCTTCTGGAAGGAAGAAGAAAATGACGTCTAGATGAACAATAGCAGGAAGGAAGACATGCCGGAACTTTGTAGGATGGTTTTCCAGTGATGGAGTCCGTGGTGGAGACATGATCACAGTCTCGGGTGTTAAACAGAGGGCCGGGAGGTCTATGCTCCCTGGAAAATCCCAGGAAGAAACCCTAGGGACCCACCTCTGAACCATGGACCGCTGAACTCACGGTTTGTTCTGATACCATCACGGTTGCCCCGTGTCAGAACAGCTGGTGTCCTGTCTGTCTGCATAGCAGCTAGCGATCTCCCTGTGGCACAGCTTCACATTTTCAGGAAATGATTATACTGCTAACGTTTTTTCAAAGAAATGGGTGAGCCAGCACATAAATAGTTCTTATTAGAACTACGGACGTTTTGCATCCTGTCTGAAGTCACTGGCAGCGCAACAGGTAGACAAAGAAAGATACATTGACACAGCTCTCCCGCCTTCTTAGGATGTTGAAAGAAATTGTGGGCTTGCGATCTTGTCTATGCCAGCCCTTCTTGACATTTATGAAGGGCAGAAAAGAAAGAAAAGGGCATTTGTCTGTTTGTTGCTTTCTGAGGTGTGTAATATCCATATATTTTTTACAGGAAGGGGTCTCTCCTAGCAGTAAAACAGAACCAGGGCCCCCAGAAGCCCTAAACCAGTGGTTCTCAACCTTCTTAATGCCATGAATCTTTAGTACATTTCTTCATGTGGTGGTGATCCCCCAACCATAAAATTATTTTTGTTGTTACTTCATCACTGTCATTTTGCGACTGTTAGGAAGTGGGAGATCCCTGCGAAAGGGTCGTTGGACACCCTCCCCCCCAAAGGGGTCACGACCCACAGGTTGAGAACCGCTGCCCTAACACTCTGTCATGTAACCCAGAAAAGTCTTCAGTGCTGAATTCATTCAGGACCTGGGAGTCACTGGTCACGGCCCTGGCTGATTGATCTTCTTTTCTACGGCATCTTATATTCCTGCGCTGGTCAGTCTGACTGAGGTTGTCAGCATCCCTCTGTCCATCCAGCTTGTCCCTCACCACACACACAACCCTCCTGCAGACTTGGGGTGCTGCAGAAAGCCTCTGGGAGAGCTGCCAGGTGCTGGAGCCAGCTGTCCAATGCCTTCATCCCCCAGGGAAAAAGAAAATACGGAGGCTAGAGAGACTAGTGGTCACTCACCCTGGTCAGAGCAAAGGCCTTGCAGTCCCTCCAGCTCTTAGAGACTCTGAACGCTCTGGTCTTGCACACCCGGCAGAGGACTTGGCCATGGCCCCGGTCTTGTTTGAGCAGACCTACCTGCAGTTCCTACCTGCAGCTCCATGTCCCCCGACTGAGGGACATCCCACAGACCTCTGCCCAGGCAAGGCACCATGCCTCTTACCTCCAGAAGGGGTGCCAGCCACTCTCCTGAGGAACTTGACCCACTCCTCCATCTCCGCCTGGGAGCTGGCCATGAGGATGTAGGAGTCCTGCCCTGGTCGATTCTGGTACCAAGAGGCTGGAGGGGGAAGAAGGGACATTTAGGAAGTTTGCAATTCCTGGGGAGCCCTTGAACTGAGAAACCCTCACCTCTCAGGGAAGACCTGAATGAATGGTCAGGGTCTCCATGCCTGGACCCTTCTGGCCAGGACAGCTGATGAGTAGAGAAGAGGATGGATTCAGAATCAAATCACACCAAATGACAAAGGGAGGTCAGGATCAGTGATCGTCAGGCAGGTTCAGAACACCAGAGGCCAAGTGATGTGTTGCTCTGGCTGCTTACATGTTGGGCTGCATACTGTCAGGTCATGAGTTCGAAACCACCAGCTGCTCCTCGCAAGAAAGATGGGGCTTTCGACTCCCAGGAAGAGTTAGGAAATCCACAGGGGCAGTCTGACTCTGTCCTCAAGGGTGACTGCGAGTTGGCATCGACTGGCTGGGAATGAACTGAGTCTGTGTGCATGTGAGGACAACTCTCTTTGAGGGAAATGGACTGGGATATTCGAATCCAAACCGAGATAGTTCATTGTGCGTGTCACCTGGACAAGGCTCTGGCACTCAGTGGTTTGACTAAACACTGGATGGACTCTCGAGTGGGGTTCCATAATGCACTCTCATGCAATGGGACCCATCGATCAGTTGCAAAGGGAGTTCCTTAGGGTGTGGTCTGCCTCCAGATGAGTTCTGCCCCCTCTCTGGCAGAACTCCCTCTGCGCCACCTGCCTCCCGCTGCTTCCTCCGCCTCTCGGTGCACAATCCCACAGATGTCTGCAGTCTGCCGTCTGGTCTACAGATTTTAGATTCGTCAGCTTCCCACAGCTAGACCCTTGAGCCAGCAGAAGTCTCCAGCTGCCGCCTGATTTATAGATTTTGGACTTCCCAGCTCCCACAATTGCATGAGCCAATCCCATTGAGGGAAACCTTTCTCTATACAGATGCATCTATTTCAGGGTTCTGTTTTGTTTTCTCTTTGGTCAGAGCCCTGACTCAGATAAAGACCCACACATAATACCTCAGTCCTCACACATGCGCCTTCTCTCACTTGCATGTGGTCGATTCAACAACAGGCTGTTTCCCTTGTCTTTTCGTACTCTAACTCAAGGAACTTCTACCTACCCTCTAAAATCCAAATCAGAAGTTGTCTCTTCTAGACGCCCCTTCTTAATGCTCCCCTCCCCCTTCCAAATGAACTCTCCCTCCCTCACTGCCATCAAGTCAATTCCGACCCACATAGAGACTCACAGCCATGCTAGAGGGCAGAACAGAACTGCCCTTTGTGGGTTTCAGAGACTATAAAACTTTACAGGAGTAGAAAGTTCCATCTTTCACCCATGGAATGCTGACGGTTTCAAACTGCTGAGCTTACATAACCAATATGTCAGCAAAACTCTAAGTTGACTAGGGAGTCCCCATTCGATATCCCCTTAGCATCATGTCTACTACCAAAATTAAAAAAGCAAACTCAGTGTCATTGAGTCAATGCTAACCCATAGTGACCCCTGTGGATTTCTGAGTTTGTCACTCTTTTCCACAGTAGAAAATCCAGTCTTTCTCCTGGAGCCCAACAAGTAATTAGTAGCTGAATGATCTTGAATATTTGTTTCCATGTTATGGACATCAAGGTTATTACTTAACTTGTCCAAAGCTGAAACTCTGGTCTTCCCTCCAAAACTTGCTACACGTACAAATCTTGGGAAATATCAGTCGCTCCATCTTTCCAGATGTTTAGGCTAAAATCTTGAATTCTCTTTCCTACCTCTAATCCCCTAGTGAACCCCATCATCTGTATCTTCGAAACGTGTCCAGAAACGAATTGTTTCTTACCTTCGTCACTATCATCTGTACCTTGAGCAACTCGGATAGCCTCCTACTTGCTCTCCCTGCTTCTGTCCTGTCTCGTCTCTTATTTTTTCAGTCTGTCTCCAAAACATAGTTTTTGAAAAGCACACACGTCAGTTTGCTCCACTCTGCTGTTCAAAACCACTGCATCCTTTATGTGTCATTGCTAAAAAAAAAAAAACCAACCCAATTCACTGTCATTAAATGGATGCCTACTCTTAGTGACCCTGTAGGACAGGGTAGAGTCACCCCTATGGGCTTCTGAAACTGTAACTCTTGGTGAGAGGGAATATACAGACCCCTCTTTCTCCCAAAGAGTGGCTAGTGGTTTTGAACTTCTGACCTTGCACTTGGCAACCCAAGGCAGGACCATGACACACCAGGTCTCTTTATAAAGGCTAAAGACCTTAGAATGGACTCCACGTGCTTATGGAATCCATCCCACACTCCTGTCACCACTCCACTCTGGCCAGACTGGCCTCCTTGTTATTCTCTGAACATGTAAAATGGACCCAGGATTCTCTACCTTCCAATGTCCTCTTGTAATCTCTGCCAGACACTGCCTTGTCCAACAAGCAGCTGAAGTACAAGCTGCCTTATGTGAAAGGTAGAGAGGGAGTTCAGGGCCCAGACACACTAGGGGTTTGGCGTTCCCCAGTGGGAAACAGAGGTGCTCCCCCACGGCCTCAGGACACCCCACCCCAGATTCTATCAGGAGTAGTACAGGTGTGGGAGCAGGAAACAGCAGAAAAAAAGCCCTCTCTCCACAGGCCAGGACAACAACTTTTCTTGGAGAAGAAGCACTTCAGTGTGCTGTGCTTGCCCATGACAGGAAGCCATCTACACCAGCACAAACCCAATGGTCAGTGAGCTGGAACTGTTACTTCTTCCATCCCATTGAACCACATGGCCTGGCTGATATTCAACCATGTTTGCATTACAAGATGGCAATTTCATGTGGTTTTTTTCACATGTTAGCTTTCACAGGCAGCTCCCTTTCTAAACGGAACTTCCTTCCATAAGCATTCTCCTTCTCCTATCAGTCTCCCCAGGCCTAGACATGTGCCTGACTCCCAGCATGCTCCTGGTAGCTGCCTGAAGAGTTGAACTCAATACACAGCTCTATGTGTGGGCATAATTCAATCATTCAATACTAGGGAATGAGCTTGTAGAATGCAGGAACCCTGGTGGAGTCAGGGGTGAGGTACTGAGTGGCAAGGCTGGTGTTCAAACCCACTAACTTCTCGGTGAAAGAAAGATATGATCAATTGCTCCCAAACAGATATAAAGCCTCAGAAGTCCGCAGAAGCAGTTCTACTCTGTCCTATCAGTTCACGCTGAGTCAGAATCAACTCAGTGACAGTAGATTGTGGCAAAAATAGCTCACTGACCACAGGTAGAACCAGGATTCTTCATAGGCTGTTAGGCTAGCCGGCTGATGGACTCACTGACTTTCAGTATCAAGAAGGGACAAGAAAGCATAATGAACCTCGGCCCTACTTTTTGTCACTTACCTGGAATGACTTCGAAGACAAACTTGCCAGCTTCCTCTGGGTTTGTGGCAATTTCCTTGATGGTACTTCCTGGGAGATACATGAGGCCCTGGAAGATCAAGAGTTGTGCCGTTAGGCGGAGGGGTCATTTTATCGCCTGTGGATTCAAATGAAGTCGGAGAAGGCATGGATCCTGAGAGGAACATGGGAAACTAGCATTCCACTTGTGAATGGGCCCTTTCTGTGACTCGACCTTGGCGAGCTCAAGTTCTTGGCCATCCCCAATCCATCTTCCCGTGTGTATTTTAAGGTCTCGAGCCAGAGTGGAAGCCACATTCACTTGGGAACATTTATCCCCAAATAAACATCTCTTGGTACCTTTCCCTAAAGCTTATTTGACTAAGTGCAGGAGAGAATGGTCTTGAGGTATTTGAAGCAACCACTCTCCAAATTCTAGTCTCTTTGCTATCACATCATCCAGACAGAAAATGTCTTCCATAATCAGCTAAATCCAGAAACGAAAGTTTCAGTCATTTACACCACAGTGTGAATGTGCTTGACTCATCTCACTCAAGCACTTAAACCACTAAGCTTTCCCGGACACTACAGAGGAAAAGGTTTGGGACAATGAGGTACTATTTTAAGATATTTGGAGGAACTGGTCCCTTCCAGGACCCTGAAAGCCCTTCACACAGGCAACAGCCACCTCTGCTCATGAGAGAGACAGACCTCTATGCCTAGGCCCAGATTCAGATCCAAAGCAATGAAAATGGTGAGATGGCACTCTTTCCCCACCAGACATTCTTCAGAACTCCGCTGTAAAAATGAGATTCAGGAAAACAAGCCATTTTATTTTTCCAGCAGAACTATTTGGATAATTGATTTATTGTTTTTGAGCACGAATGGTTTCTCCCTGCTTTTAAGTCCTCCCTGTTTATTGTACCTTTCTGCGATCTGTAATGATGGGATCCCAAAATTGCCCAGGGGCAGGAGTTTGCCCCTCGTGCTGTGGGGCTTTCATCCCAGCATGCCATGCAGGGTAAGCCCAGAGGCAAAAAGCGCAGAACTTTGGGAAACGAAGGATCTCTGGTGGTTCCCTGTGTAATTGGCTGCTAATATAGAGGTCAGTGGTTCGAACATACCAGCTGCTGGATGGGAGAAGGATGTGGACATTTGCTTCTGCAGTGATGACAGCCTTGAGAACCCCATGGGAAAGACATCAAAGAGCGCTGCTAAGAATCAGAATTCACTTGATGGCAACAGATAAAAATCAAGAGACAGAGATGAGTAAAGGTTCTCAAACAGCAGCGGGCAATTAAAAGGCTATTTGTATGTCACCTGCCTACATTTCACACAAACAGTGGTGGCTCTGCCATGTCACCTGGACAAAGCGTTTGGGACAGGAGTCCATATTTGTCTACAAAGCTTCTCTTCAAGACTAATTGTATAGGATGGCTGTCCAATTTTGACTCAACATTTTTGAATGCAGGACATATAATCTAATCAATTTCATGGACAGGCAGACGGGACCTGATGGCCATGAGGTAATGGTAGTGAGTTGCATAAGGTGGTGGTGGTGGTGGTGGGTGTTGGTTCGGGAAACCATTTCAATGAAGCTGTGATAAGTTTAAAATCTCGGGCAACTGGACACCTGTGGTAGTTACATAATCTGGTGTAACGTGAGTGGATTATGAGTCAAGGGGTGGAGTCTAGTCTGTCAATCATGTCATAGCCAATGAGGCCTCTAGGTAGGCATGGCCTTCTCCTGAGAATTCTGGGAACTCCTGGATTTTCTCCTTGGAGGAAGGAGCTCTCTCTCTCTCTCTCTCTCTCGCTCTCTCTCTCTCTCTCTCCTTCCTTGGAGATTCTCTACTGACAAGGCTCAATCCCTGTAAGACATCTCTGAGGAGAAACCACCTGGACCAACCCTGATCCAGCCAGAACCCTGGACCTGGAGAGCCACCTGGAGGTCACTGCCAGCACTGAGATGCTTACAACACCATAGGATCTACAAGACTCCCAACCCACCGTCCTGTGATCATCCTGCATTTGTCTTAATTGCATGTGTTTTGTGGATCTGAAGAGGACTTTGTACATTGGTATCAGACATATGGGCTAACATCGGATTTAAGGACTTGATCTGGACTGGACTGACCTTCTTTTCCTCCATATTCAATTGCTCTTGTATATAAACCTGTTGTTTCTTATAGACCTATGAGTGTCTATGGATTTGCTTCGCTAGTCTACCCAGTCTAACACAACACCAGAGTCAGGTGGCCACATGGACCAAGGTGCCAGCTAAACAGATCAAGAGATTGAAGGCATCAAGTGATAGGTATCTGAGTAGGCTAGCTTCCCACCAAGGTCCTGGCAGGAGGATGAATTAGGAGGGTTCCAGAAACCACACGTACCTCTCCCCTACTTCCCAGGGACCTGACTTCATGGTCAAATCAGACAGCTGGTCTTTCGAGTCCCAGGAGACCATCCCACTCGTCAGGCAGGCAGTTGAAACTGAACCACAGGCAGTCACTTACAGAGTCTGCGTAATTGGGGGCAATACGAGTTGCTGAGCAGCACTTTGGTAGGTGTTAGGCCCTTTTCTCACCACCCATGAACACACAACTCATTGAGTCTTTCCGGCAATCTACCGAGTGAGGGAGCATTACGTGCACAACAAATGAGGACTCATTGCTTCAGAAGGTTCTGGAGTTGCCCCAGGTCACTGAGCTAGCAGGTGGCAGAGAGGGAATTCACCTTGGAACGGAGTCCAAACCTTGTGCTCTATTTCACTAGAGTTGGAGTGGAGCAAGCCAATTGAGTCTGCCCTGAGAATTGGGAAAGAAGATGGTGGATTCAGAGAGGGTGAGAGTTCAGAAGATAGACAACATCGTATATCCAGATGAGTCATCAGAGGGAAAAAAATCTCCTCTCCCATGTCTATCTAGGATGTGTGGCTATTTCAAATGTGCTATCTCATGCAATGTCCCAAGATACCGCTACAACATCCCCAGATCCAGAGTAGGGCCAGAAGGGTTGGTCACTTCTGCTTCGCAGATGAGGGGATCAATAATTTGAGAGTCTAAACTAATTGGTAGAGGAGCTAAAAAATAATCATCATTGCTAGAGAGTTGATTTTGATTCATAGGGATCCTATAGACTAGGTAGGATTCTATAAGACTAGACAGAACTGCCCCTGTGGATTTCTCAGACTGTGAAACCTACTTTACAAATGTAGAAAGCCTCATCTTTCTCCTGCCTAGCAGCCGGAGGTTTTAAACTGCTGACCTTACAGTGAGCAGCCCAATGCATCAGCACCTAGCCATGGCAGTACTCATCATGTACAACCTCCTAGCTGCGGAAGACACCATGACTGGTTTTGAACCGATTAAGTGGGTGTCTTTGTGCTAGAACAAAGGGTGCAGGAAGAGAACTGGCGGCAGAGACAGCTATAAAAACAAGAGGGTGGTAAGAACATCTTGGAAGAAGAGGGGCTCAGGAGCCTGAAGGAAGACAAGTGTCTCCTCTATGAAATAGAACGTCGACGAATACAAGCAATGAAGACTGAATGAGGGGGGTGGGAAGAGTAAGGCAAAGGAGGAAGAAGTCAAGAAGGAAGAAGTGGGAGGTGGGGGCCAGATGACAACATGTGAAACACTTGCAGAGAGATGAGGAGAAAAGGAAAGCTATCCTGAGACCATGCTGATAAGCTGCTGCTACAGCTACATCATGGCACCCATGGGCCTCTGGGACAGGGTGTCTGGAGTTATCATCTTCACAGGGGCAGATTGGCCTGTCATTTATCCCAGGAGGCCACTGAAACACAAGTGTTAAGGGCAGTTTGTTTATAGACATCAGGGGACTATTGCCTGTTGGGAAGAGAAGTAAAGCTTAATTCCAGAGGCACTGGACTTCTTCCCATGCCTCTCTCCATTATCACTTGCTACCCCAAGTGGCTTATCAAGAAAAGTAGTAAGTATAAAACACTGGACACACATATATATCATACATAAACACACGTAGGGTTAAGCCCTTCACCAGGCATCCGACTCTGTAATAAATGCCTCAAATATATTATCACAGCTAATCTTCATAAGGGCATTATCAAGATAGGGCGATTTCTCCAGATGAGAAATCAAGGGTCAGTGAAGGCATTGACTGACCCAAGTTCTCCCTAAGTTAGTTTCTAGGAAAGCCATGATTCAAACCCAAGTCAGTGTGATTCCAGAATTACAAATATACCTTTACTTATAAGTTGCATTTGAAAGACTTGGAACAATGAACCATGAGAGTTTCACATCTTGATACCTCGGCAAGTGCTTTTTCAGGGTTGTGTCATCTGCACATCACAGGTTGTTAACAAAGCTTTCTCCAATCCTGGTGCTCAGATCTTCTTTATATAATCCATTTTCTCACATGGTGCGCACAACATGGCTTGAATAAAATGGTGGGATGCTACAACTCTGACGTACACCTTCCTTAATTTTAAACCAGGAACTGTTCCCTCGTTCTGGTCACACAACTGCCTCTTGGTCCACGCACAGGTTTCTTTTGAGCACAATGAATGAATGAAGTGTTCTGGCATTTTCATTCTTCTCAAGGGTATTCTAAGATCCACACAGTTGAATGCCTCGGCACAGTTAATAAAATACAAGTAAACACCTTTCTGGTGTTCTCTGCTTTGAACCAAGATCCATCTGACGTCAGTAACAGTATCCCTGGTTCCACGTCCTCTTCTGAATCTGCCTGGACCGTTGGCAGCTCCTGGCAATGTCCTGCTGCAGCTGGGGTCTACTCTGTCCCATCAGGTCTCTATCTGTCAGAATCAACTCCACTGCAGCAGATTCAGTTTGGTTTTTTGGTTCTGAAGCTTGCAGGTGGTCAAATGCATTGGTGATTACTGGCAATCAGCATTTGAAAGTTGAACATAGAAACGAAGCAAGAACTGATCAATATGGCCTTGGTGTTAAAAAAAAAAAAAAAACCTCTAAAGATCACACGATAGAATTTTGCAAGAACAACAGCTTATTCATTGCAAATAGTTCTTGTCAGCAACATAAATGGTAACTAAATGAGTGCCCCTGGACCCCCACCTACCCCACCACCAAATAAAACACACATGAATCAAGGAATCAAATTGATGATATCTGTGGAAAAAGAAGCTAAAAAGACTCACTATCATCAGCTAGAACATGTCCAGCATCCAATTGCACATATGAAACTTCAAGTTGAAGCTGAAGAAAATGAATGAGGTTCACAAAAGTCAAAGCACAACCTTGAGTGTATCCCCTCTGAATTAATGATCATCTCAAGAATAGATGTGAAGCATTAAACACTAATGGCCAAAAGACAAGTTGCAAGGGCTAAGTAAGGGCATAAGTGGTTGAGTGCGGGACTGTGGCCCACGGGCTTGGCAGTTCAAATCCAGTGGTGGCTCTCAGGAGCAGCACTGGGTCATTCCCACGACCACCAGAGGGCAATGATGCCCCCCCCCAAAAAAAAACAAAAAAAGACAAGTTATAGGATGACGTCAATGACATCATGTATGAAGAAAGCAAAAGGTCATTACAAAATGGGGGGAGAGGGGACGCGAGGAGGAGAGACTAAATAGATGTCAGAAGGGACTCTGAAATTTGCCCTTGAATGTACAATGAATTGAAGAAAGGATGAAGGAAAAGAGCATAGCAGAAGTTTCAGAAGAGTGATTCGAGAAGACGTAGTGAAGCATGATCATGAAATGAACACAGACCGGAAATTAGAAAGCCACAGGGAAGAACACACTTCACATTTCTCAGGCTGAAATAACTAAGAGAAAAAAAGTCAAGCCTAGAGTTGAAATATTAAAGGATTCTCTGAACAGGAAGCATTATAGAATAAAACAAGAAGCATTATAGAAAAATGTAGCAAGGTGATATAGACTGATTTAAAATTGGGAAAGCTGTGTGTCATGGTGGCATCCTCTTATCATACTTATTCAATCTGTGCATACTGAGTTAATATCCAAGATGCTGGATGATACGAAGAAGAATGAGGCATAGGGATGGGAAGAAAACTCCTTAACAACCTGCAGTATGCAGATGACACAATCCTGCTTACTGAAAGTGAAGAGGACTTGAAATGCCTACCGATGAAGACCCAAGGCTTCAATATGGACTACACTTCAAGATAAAGTAAACAGAAAACTTCCTAACTGGACCAATAAGCAAAACCAAAAGAAACAGTAAAAAGGTTGAAGTGGTTAAGGGTTTCCTTTTACGTGGACCCACAAACAATGTCTTGGCCACAGCAGTCAAAACGTTAAAGGACATATTGCCCTGAACAAATGCACTGCAGAGGACCTCTTTACAAGGCTCAGTGCATAAATGTCACTTTGAAGATGAAGATACATATGACCAAAGCCATGGTCTTTTCAATCACCTCATATATGAATGTGAAAGTGCGACAATGAATGATAAGGAAGACCAAAGGAGAGTTGATAAAGCTGCTGGCAAAGAATACTGGAAAAAAG
Source organism: Nesogale talazaci (assembly GCA_004026705.1). Taxonomy (NCBI): domain Eukaryota; kingdom Metazoa; phylum Chordata; class Mammalia; order Afrosoricida; family Tenrecidae; genus Nesogale; species Nesogale talazaci. The sequence continues at coordinate 16,303 of PVJH01033233.1, forward strand.
CATAGACAGCCAGAGAATGAACAAAACCGTCTTCGAAGAAATAGTGCAAGTGCGCCTTAGAATTGAGGATAGTGAGACTTTGTTTCTGGTACTTTGTACATGTTATGAGGAGAGCCTGTCCTTAGCCAAGATCCTCAAGAAGATGGATCGACACTCCCTATTCCACTGATCCTCCAGGCTCTGGGCTAGCCCCAGGCCCCAGCAGTCAGGCTCTCCAGATGCTTCCTAGGTTGAGGGAGCGTGTTAATACTGGTTAGGACTGGTGGTGCGGCTGTCCCCCACACAACTTCCCAGTCCCAAGAGCATGTGCAGCATGGGCCAGAAGAAAAGCGTAACACACCATCCCCTCGAACCTGCAGTCTTTGGGTCTGTTATGACTCATGGGGGTCTGCACAGAAGCAGACTGCCCTCACTTTCTCCACAAATAGAGAGCAAACCACTGTCTAAGCACTGTTCTACCAAGGTGTGTTAGTCTGGGTAGACTAGAGAAACAAATTCATAGACCCGCATATGGATATAAGGGAATGGTTTATATACAAGAGGAATGGAACATTGAGAAAGCATCCCAACCCAGTCCAGTTCAAAGTCATAAGTCCGATATTAGCCCACATGCCCTATACCAGTCTATAATGTCTCCTTCCGACTCACAAAGTCACAGGCCGGTGGGTGCAGAGTCCCAATGCTGACAGGGGTCTCCCCATGGCTCCTTGTTTCCAGGGCTCAGGGTCCATCAGCAGTATCCATTGGTGATAGAAACATCTCAGCACTGGCAGGGGTCTCTCTGTGGCTTTTCCGGCTTCAGAGGTTTGATTATAACAGGGTAAGGCTGTGCAGCTTCTCCTCTGGCTCTTCTGGTTTCTTGGATGCTTGTCTTGTCAGTAGTTCTTCTCTGGGAGACACAGTCCAGTCTCCCTTCTCCAACTGGGAAATACTGCAAGATTTCCCAGAAGTCTGAGGAGAAAGCCATGCCCACACAGAGGCCTCATTGGCTACTCATTGGCCATCTGCAGACTGACAAGCTGGACTCCACCCCTAGACTTGCAATCATGAAATTGACATGAGCACATGACTGCCACACAAGGGCTCCTAAATGTTCCTCACATAAGTTCACTCGCTTCTGCTCACAGTTCCTGGACCAAAGCAAGTCAGAATGGCCACCCTCAACCACAAAGGAGAGGGAAACAACATCTTGCCAAGAATTTGGAAAGGGCTTTGGGGATCTGATAAACTCTCTACCCTAGCCCGACCCCAGGCCTTCACCTGCTAGGGCTGAATTGTTTCGTGCAGGGGAGTGCTTTGCCCAGCACCATCCTGGGAGAGCCTGCCAGCGCAGAGGGGCAGGGACCTGCTAGGCCAGCCAGGCCACTGAGTCCACCTGGAAATCACAAGGCTGGCTGATGGAGAGAGAACCAGAGCATGCATCTTGAGAACGGGAAAGTTCACTCCTGGTTCTTAGGGAGGTCTCTGAACTGAACATGGGTCTGAGCCCGGATATCCCCACAATAGACATTGTCACTGTGGCAGTCACCTAATCTGGTGTCTATTTGAGGATTAAGAATGTAGGGATGGAATCTAGCCTGTCGGTCTGGAGATAGTGAATGAGACCTCTGCATAGACATATTCTGGGAATTCTAGGAAATCCGATACTTCCTCCTTGGAGGCAGGAGACACCTCTCTATCAGTTCACTGCCTTAAAGACTCTCTACTGACAAAGCTGGTTCCCTGCGAGGCATCACTGAGGAGAAGCTACATGGAAACTCCTGCCAGCGCTGAGATGCTTACAACCCCATTGGATCCAAAGACTTTCTACCCACTGACATGTGGCCATTTTGCATTTGGCATCGTTGCGTGTGTTTCCTGAGTCTGCAGACGACTTTATAGATTAGGGTCGGACTTATGGACTTGATCTGGACTGGTCTGGGATGTTTTCTTAACGTAAAACTCTCTCTTATGTACATATGCGTGTTTATGAATTTGTTTCTCTAGTCTCCCCGAGTAAGACAGTCACACAATTTAAAAGAACCATAGTACTCAGTATGAGGATGGCAGAAGACCAGGCAAAGCTTCGTTCTGTTGCACAGAATGGCTCTGAGGTAGAATTGACTTGAGGACAGCCGGAACAGCAATCACAGCAGCTGCGTGAAGAATAAAGGAGGAATAAGGGGCGTAAAGGAACCCTGGCGGCAGAGAGGTTACATGGCGGGTTGGGATCCTCAAGTTCATCCGTTGGAAGCCACCAGCAGCTCCGAGGGAGAAAGACAGGGCTTCCTCCTCCTGTAAACAGTTACAGGCTTGCAAACTCACAGGGGCAATTCCACCCTGTCCTGTAGGGATGGCATGAGGCAGCATCAGCTCTAGGGCAGGGAGCGAGGGAGGGGGGAAGGGGGGAGGGAGGAGGGAAGAGGGAGGGAAGGAAGGAAAGACTATGTTGGAGGCCACAAACCCTGCCCTATGAAACAGAGGAGCTGGCCTTGGACGTGGCTATATTGTCCTGTACTGAAAGTGGCCCACAGTCACGAGCCATCACATTTAGGAGCCAGTCGTGAAAGGCATCCATTACTAAAAGCCAAATGAAATAAAATTGCAATGAAATGTTATATTAAAAACAAAAGTAAGAAAGCATACCCCTCATCATTTCCTATTGATTTCACAATGTTTTTTTTTAAATATCTGCTTTTTTTTTTTTCTGCATCTCTTCCATCTGTGCAGTGGAACTACCATCTACAACCCTGTGTACCTTCTGGACTCTGCATTCAACGATGTCACATTGGTAGATTGAGTCAACCTCGGCAGGGGTGGGGTGGAGGTGCTTGTACCACAGGAATTGGCACATGCTGCCAATCAAGGCGCCTCTCCCCAGAGTGCCAGTGATCAAGCTTTTCTCAGCACACCAGCGGCAGATGGCCACCTACGATTACTTCACAGAATGTAAGGTAATCCTTTCATGAGGCACACCCTGTCCCCTATGAAGCTAACAGAACATGAAAAAAAAATCATTGTAGCCAAGACATGGGAACAACGTTCTGTAGATTCTGTGCTCCGAAGGACTTCTCTGACTCAGAACCTTTTGGACTGGGATATAGATTTATAGAGCATTATACTCTTAAATCTGGGCATGAGCTTTCTGGGAATTCACAGAGAAAAGTGCAAAATGGCCTTCTCCGGGCTCCCCCAGAGCACAGACACAAAAGCTCCTTATGTAGAACTCTGTCATTTATTTTATCCATGTTCTTTATTGGATTATAAGTGTAGCATTTCTCTCATAAAGAATTGCATATCTTTTCTAATTCTCTTAGATGGTTTCTTAAAATCAGATTTAATTGATCTCAAGATATGGCATTGTTTGGGCACTTGATAAATGTGACCAAATATCTTTCTAAGAAGGTTGTAGTACTTACACACTCAGCATCGGTATAAAAGAGGACCTCTTGCAGCAGATTGTACCAAAGTTATTAGGGGGTGTCTATGTCGTTGCTTTTATGAGTATATTCATTTTCATTTGCGAAGTATTAAATTACATGACAGGAAATTAGAAAACAAACTGAAAGCGGGAAATTGAACACTGTGTCTAACCCCAGTACTCAGATGTAACCATAGCATCACCTCTAGGTTTTATTTCTGGACTTTTTTCTATAAATACTGGCTTGTGAGCTTTTTTCTCTCTCTATATGCAGAATGTGAATAGTATCTATGGCATCCTCTGTCATGACCTGCTTTTATGCGGACAAAAAAAACCCAATAATGCTGTGGAGGTCTTCGCAGTTCAAGGAGTTTTCATTCAGAGCGTGATCGTTGTTTTTGTAAATGAGTCCTAACACAGCCATCCTCCGCAGGCACGGTTTTCACGGCTTTCCTGTCAGTGTGACAAGGTGGAAACCACGTACGGGTAAACTCATTACATCTTCGTCATATCATTTACACTCAATCCCTAGAACTGGAATTGCGGCATCGGAGGTTTGTCTTTTTAAAAGGCGTGCTCCCCTCCAGAATGGTCACTTGCCTTTTTTATTTCCATCGGCTTTGCACGCGAATCCTGCTCGTGAATCGCTGCCAACGCCTCGCTATTTGGAAAGTTTTTTCCAGCTTGATAAGGAACATTGCTGTCTCGTTTGTCCCTATAGCGTAGCTGATGGTTACTGAGACTTTAATTTTTTTAATGGATGCTTAGCAGCGAAACCAGGTCTTTGATAAAGTGTCCGTTTGCATCACTTGCTCATGTTCATGTGCTATTTGGACTTAAAAGACAATTTAAAATATTAGGAGTTGTTTTTGGCAATGTGTGTCTATATGTACATGTGCAGATATACTGGATACATACACCAATTTATACATGTTTATCATTTGCCTTTCGGCTGTATAATTTTACTTGGTTATAAAGGTATAGACATTTTTATTTGTGCAATTAAATAAATCTTTCATTTGTCCTATCTTTGTTGTTGCTTATATTTTTTTTAAAAAAACTGTCCCCTAAAGATAATGCAAATGATTCTATCTTTCTTCTAGTATTTATATGAATTCACCTTGAAATTTCAATACTTTTCCCACAGAATCATGAACGCAGTGAAATGGTACAGGTCAAGGTACCTTTATGTCCGCCCCCCTCTCCAAGAATTTAGTCCTTGGCTGTTTCATTTCGTTTCCAGACATTTGCAGTATCCCAAAATGCCCACCTAATGTCAAATGATAATATAATGCTAAGGCTTCATTACTAATATTACTCACTCATTATCTTAGTGAAATAATTAAGTGGGAAAGTCCTACAAGACTCTTGCTTACAATGAGTGTATATGAGCACAAATCCCTTGTAATTAGTCATTTGTTAAGTAGGCAATGTAACATCGCTACAGAAGAGGTTTCCCCCCCCCTTATTCATAATATAATATAGAAGGATATCTAATAAAACAGAAAACAATTCAAACCCACTAGCTGTTCCAGGAAGCAAGGAGAGACTATCTGTTCCCATAAAGACTCACGGCCTTTGAGAATGATGAGGGCAGCAAATATACAAATGTGCTTGACACAAGGATGGATGTATGGATGGTGGTAAGAGTTGGGTGAGTCCCCAACAAAAATGATTTACGAAAGAAAGAAAGAACTTTGAACTAGGAAAGAAAAAAAAAAAGATCCACAACCTGAAAAACCCTATCTCGGAGGCCAGGAGTCTGACAGGACTCAGAGCAATATGTTGTGTGTGTGTGTGTGTGAGTGTGTGTGTTTCTCCTTGTTAAACTTTAATTCAACCATATCATAATGCTGAATGTGTATTTGTCTCAATGAAGCTTTCCTGCTATGAGATGGTATACATTTTCCTGCTTTAAGCTTTTCTCCATCATGCAATTGTTAAATATGTTCATCTATCATTTTGCAAATATAAACCGCAAGAGACCACAACACCTTCTTACTCGAAGTTATAATTTTACTCCTTAAAGTTTTGTTTTTTTAGACCTGAGACGAATTATAGTCAGAAACCCACAAGGATAGCTCTA
>PVJH01033234.1:0-21790 GCA_004026705.1 Nesogale talazaci
AAAATATCTTCCTAGACTGAACTGTACTTGGAAAAATATAAAATCTCACTGTTTGAAAAGTTCATAGGACAAAATGAACATTTAAAAAATGCCACTGTTGCATTATCATGCTTAGATTCAGCTGTATGTTCCAACTCTTCCTTTTGTTGTTCTTTTCTCACTCTTGTGCACATCCACTACCTAACTTTCAATTCAGTTTAAAAGAAACAACACCCTTTCTTTATTAGATAAATTAGAATAGTAAAGTTTGAGGAGAAAGGTATTTACTAGGGAAATAGACCACTGAAAAATTTCAAAACATTCCAAGACTGAAGAATGCACAAATTGTAGTGTTAACAACCTTTTAAGAGAGGCTGAGCCCCAGTGGCTTAGTGGTTGAGTGTGGGACTGCCGCCCACTGGTTTGGATGTCCAAATCTAACAGTGACTCTCCGAGAGCAAGACTGGGTAGCTTCCATGACCATCAAAGGGCAGTGATGCACCCCCAAAAAAGAACCTTTTAAAACAAGTAATAATTTAACATAACTTTAAGAAGAAAATAATAGTGTTTGATGTTATCCAGTGGGTCCTCACAGTGACTATGCACAAATGAAATATTGCTAGGTCTTCTATCAACTTCCAGCTACCGTAGTTCTTACATTTGAGCCCATTGCTGTAGTCATTTTGTTAGTCCCCCAGAGGGTCTTTCTCCTTTTGTCTGACCTTCTACTTACTAAGCATGGTGCTCCTCTCTAAGACTGGTCTCTTCCACCTGGTCTAGCATATGTAAGACAGGCTCACCATCCTTGTTTCTAAGGAATATTTCGCTTGTACTTCTTTCAATGCAAACTTGTTGATTCTATTAGTCTATAGTAACTCTAGTGTTCTTTCTCATCACCATAAATCAAATACATCATTTTTTCTTTACTTTTCCTTAGTAATTGTCAAGCTTCCCATACACATGTGGCCATTGAAAATACAATAATTTGCATCAGGGCGTCTTTGCTGTTTAATATTTTAAAGAAGTTTTGTGCAGCATATTGACCCATGCAATGTATATTTTGTTCTCTTGACTTTTGTTAGTGTTGATTATGGACTTAAGTCAAATGATATTTTTGACACCTTCCAATTTTACTCTTCTTGTAAAGATGTTATCCAGTTGTGAGAATATATGTTTTCTTTATATGCAATTAAAATCTATATGTAAGGATACAATCTCATTTTATTCAGCAACTATTCTGGCCACTTTCTTTAAATATGTGTCACTTACATATCTTAAAAAGTTAATAAAACTTCCTCCAATGATGATGTCTAGTCTTCTCCATATAGTCCAGGTTGAATAAGTATGGTGACAGAATATAACCCTGATGCTTATTTTCCTGATTTTAAACACTGTCTAACAAGTTTAAAATATGTAATATCAATAATAATTGGAAATGTGATATAAATCATGATTTTCTTTGGTATTTGTAATTTTAAAACAATTTTAAGATATCAAAGTTTAGCTAAGCATACATATATACCAAACAAAAAGACTTTTTAATTTTCATAATTTCAGCAGATATATTGAGAGGAATAGTATAAAAAGGAATAAAATGAGATTCCTTGTCATAAACTCAGGAATGTTAGCTCAGTTGGATATCTATGATATAAAAATTGTTATGATAATTTCACATAAGCTGATGTAAGAGAATATACTAAAAGTAAATTGATATGAGGTTAGAGATATTCCGCTAAAATATATGATATTTTACACCCAAATCTGCTTAATTTAATGACACAGATCTTATGACAAAAGGTAAATGATAAGAAATACTTGTTGCAATTTGTCAGGTGGCCATATTATCTAAGAAAGTATTATTGCCAAGTTCTTTGTTTTATTTTTATTTACTTTTACTTCTCTCAGAAAGGATCCCTTGGCATAGTGGTTTGAATGTAAACCACTCGAGTGTATTTGAGTGTAAACATGCTAATATGCAGTTAATTATTAAATATGACTCTTCTAATCTTCCTTTGGTGATGTGGCCCCAAAACTTGCTAGGATATTATTTAAGGCAATATATGTTATACTAATTCTATATAATAGAATGGAAAATATTTTGAGCCCCAAGTTACTTCAAGGTGACTCAAGTCACTACGTTTAGTTTCTTGGGTGGCATGTTCTCTTGAGTAGACACACACAGACACACCCACACATACACACACACAATGGCCAATTAAAGAAGACAATCTTAGGGTTAGCTGCAAACAAGTTGTGCTTGCTTTTAGGGCATGTTCTATTTCGGTGCAATGTCTGAGGAATTCAGTGTGGGAGATGTAGCATGGACCCAGTGACTCCTTTAGAAGGGGTTACCCTAAATCAGCGTCCTTAGAATTTTTGTGCATTAATTCAGCAGAAATTTATTGTTCTTTATTTTTGAAAACCTGTAGTTGATTATAATAAAACATACCAGTTAATGCCAGCTTGCAAGTATCCATGTAAGGCTAAAACTCTACGTCAATTCCTCTTGACCCCACTACAGCAACCTTGATGGTGCTTCGAATTAGAAGGTGGGCGGTTCCAATCCCCCAGCTGCTCTGGAGGGGAAAGGTGAGGCTGTCTGCCTCCATTAGATCTGCAGTCTTGGAAGCCCTCTCCAGGGTCGCTATGACTCCCAGGGGAATCAAAGGCAGTAGGCGTGGCTTGTTTTTTTGTAAAGTGCTCAGGTCAATGCCCTGGTACAGGATGGTTTCCAGGGAGAATCAGCTTCAGGACAATGGTTTTGATTTTGGTTTGGTATGCAAATCACAAATTCATGCTATTGCATTCCACGTACTTCGTTGAAAGAGACAGTGGTGCTGTCTCTTTAAACAGAATGATAGATTGATGCTTTACCTTTATACTCTGAACAGAATTCTAGAAATCTCCTGTCAGAGACTATTTTTTCTTGTCAACAATTTCCTCTGGGAATCTCTTTACAAACGAGGAGGAGAGAGGCAGGATCAGATCTACTAGAAACTCCTGAGCGCTTTAGTCTGATGCTGAGCTTCTGTAACTGTTGAAAGTTTTGATCGGAGAGGACTTTTACTAACTTTTGTGCTTGTCACTGGTGATGAGTAACAATGATGTCCTTAAAATTCCTGAAAAAAATTCAAAGACTAGTTTATAATATTAAAAATAAATATTTTATTAATAACCAGTAATGGCATTCCACCAGCAGCTAATTCCTTTTATCAAAATGCATCAGACGCTATTACTTTGAAATATAATTTCCTGATAAAAATCAAAGATCAAACTCACTGACCTCGAGTCAGCTCTCACTCATAGTGCTATTATAGAACAGAGCAGATCTGCCTTGTGGATTTCTGAGACTGCCTATCTTTACTGGAGCAAAAAATCCCCCCTGTAACTTTGAACTGCTGACCTTGTGATTAGTAGCCCAGTGTGTAAAGCACTGCGCCAAGGGTTTCTTTCTGAGAGAAGTAAAAATAAATTTAAATAAATTTAAAAACTGGCTATAATACTTTAATTCTTAGATAATATTGTCAACTGACAAACTGCAAAAATGATTTCTTATCATTTACCTTTCACCATGAGATCTGTGTCATTAATTCCTCAAAAATATAAAGCTACAGGAACAAGTACAATGTCGATTGCTTCAGTTTCATAAAACAAAACGTTGATGAGAATGGGTCACACATATATATTCAGTATCAGTAGAAAAATATGCTAATAAACCAAATTATAGACACTTTACAGAACAAGTACATCCTCTTCCAATTCAGTAAGTAAAAAATTTCAATATAAAATTTCCATTGACTCTTTATATGTATTTTTATTTAATTAAAATGAAATCATCCAAGTATCATGAAAAGAAAATTATATTTTTAGTAATTATTATATAAAAAATGAGATGGCTTTCCTTAATTTTAAGCCAAACAAACTCAATTATGGAATATTTAAATATTTTTAGTAAGATATATTTTTGTAAGCATTATTATAATCATCTTTACTATGATAGTTATGATGGCATCTGTATCAAAACACAACTGAGGACATCTTAAACAACACATGAGAAAAAGGATGATGAGTATTTTCAGATCCCTGCTGTGACAAATAATTTCTTTCTGGAAATTGGTAGTACTAGTTTCTTAAAAATTGACCCTCTGTCTGAATCCCAAACTTTTGAGATGTGTCATAACAAGTTTTCCACTATTGTTGGTTAAAAGAAAATGCATCTTAACAGGAAGATCAATTCATAAAATGCCAAATTAAAAGACCACTTTGGGGAGTATATTTTTCCTCAGCCTATGGAGGCACAAATTAACATACAATTAAAATGCATATATTTAAGTGCATAGTTGAAAAATCTCGATATGCAAACACTCATAGAATCGCCATCCTGATAAAAATATAGAACACAGCCCCCAATCATCTCAACCATCCTTCTTGTACACCTTTATTTAATCTGGCTCACCTTGGCTCTAAGAAGCCTCAGATCTAGTTTTCCAATATAAATCTGCATTAGGTGTGCAAAAAAAATCATGCATAAAGAATAATATAATAATACAATCTTTATGCACCTATATCTGCTTTCTCTTATCAATTAAATATTTTTAGATCCATCTGTACTGTTCTGTCAATAGTCTTTAGCTTCCTTTGTTCCTTTAATCATATTTTCAATTAGCAGTCTGAATTTATTTACAACTACTAATTTTAAGAAAGGTCACTGTAGGTCAGAACTTTATTGATGGCATCCAACAACAGCAATTTTTTGTTTTGTTTTCTGGGCATCACTGCCCTCTGGTGGTGCGAGTAGGAGGCCCAGCCTTTGCTCCTGTGGAGCCGCTGCTGGAATTGAGCCTCCATCCTAGCAGGCCACAGTCCCGTGCACAACCACTGCACCACTGGGGCTCAGCCCAACAACAATAATTTTGAAAGTGCTCTTTAGAAAGAAAGATGGTTCTTCTTCTCATGGATATTAGACAGGGAAACAGGCGATTTCACGCCTGGAAAATGACCTTCCCTTCTTACAGTCGACAGGCAGTATAAAAGCCAGAGACTGTCCAGGGGTTGGATTGACGAAGTGGGAGCAGACACAGCAATGACTGTGAGGGTGGCGCAGACCGGGGAGCGCTTCATGACTTTGTACATTGGATCACTGTGAGTCTGGAATGACTTGATGATTCCTCACAAAAACTTCTTAGAGCTTTGTCCAAAAGAAAACAGCTTTCAATTTGACAAACTACTGTTGTTGTTGTTGTTGTTGTTTTTTGGGGGGGGGTGTTTAATTCTTTATGAAGGACTATATGTTCCTTTTTTTTTCAGGATAAGTAATTTGAATTTTGAGATAGATATTTTTTGGGGGGGGGGACATCACTGCCCTCTGGTGGTGGGAGGAGGAGGCCCAGACTTGCTGCTGGATTTGAACCTCCAACCCAGTGGGCCGCAGTCCCGTGCACAACCACTACGCCACCGGGGCTCAGCCCAAGATAGATGTTTTCAATGGTACATTATAAACAGAATTTTCTTTCTATAAGAAGTGATGAATATATGTATGTATATATATATACTAGTAATATCAACTGAAATTATTCAGTTTAATGTCACATTGCTTCTAAAGATTTGTGAAAAATTCACCTGGTTTCCCTGACCCTCTAACACAGAATATTTCAAATTCCAACTCTACCTCTCCTAAAGAGGGTCTGCATTTGATTTTCTAGCATGTGTTTCCAGAAGTTCTTATAGTTATCAGGGGTCTTTGCTATTAAGGCGTGCTCTCCCTGTTGAAACTAGCTAGCAAAATGCTGCTTGGTAGGGAGTAGTTGGCTCTATGATCTCCTCTCTCTGTCATTCATATGCAATGCTCTCTGAGCATTATTAATGTAGTTCTTGGCCCAAAGTGCCCAGGTAAATGTTTCAGAGACTTGGAGTGTCCCTAAGCCAGCAAACTATTTGCATTGCTGTACTCTGCAGAATCCAGGCACTTCATCTCTCCTCATCTCTGTCTCTCCTTCTTCACCTGGTAAAAGAAGCCATGCTCTATTTTCATGTCCTTGTCTGCTTTTTCTGAGCCAGTGAGAAAGCAGATTGTAGAAAGAGGACTGAAGTGATCATAAATTTACATCTAATTGTCTTTCTCCTTTTTGATGAATGTGCAACTCTCTTTAATATATTTGAACTGTGGAATTGTATGATGTGTGAACTAAATGCCAAATAAACCTGCTAAAATAGACAAAACAAAACTTTGACTCATTGCCATCAGGTTAATTCCAACCCACAGTGACCCTACAGGGGAGGGTAGAACTGCTCCCCTTGAGTTCTGTGACTTCAAATATTTTGTTTGTTTGTTTTTAATCATTATATTGGGACCTCATGAAAACTGCCATCACAATCCATACATGCATCCATTGTATGCAAAGCACATTTGTACACTTGTTGCCATCCTCATTCTCAAGACATTTTCTTTCCACTTAAGCCCCTGGCATCAGCGCCTCATATTTTTCCTCCCTCCCTCCCCAGTCCCCCTTCCACCTATGAATCATCGATAATTTATACATTACTATTTTGTCATATCGTATACTGTCCGATGTCTCCTTCACTCACTTCCCTGTTGTCTGTACCCAAGGGAGGAGGCCACATGTAGATCCTTGTAATTGCTTCCCCCTTTCTATGTCACCTTCCCTCCATCTGCCTGGTCCCACCACTCTCTCTACTGGTCCTGAAGGGATCATCTGTCCTGGTTTCCCACGTGACTGCTGGTTCCGATCTGTCCCAGTGCACATCCTCCAGTCTAACCAGGTTTCCTTTAGTAACTGCAGGCTTGTACTAGCAGCTGTCTCATGCCCAAGAGAATTTGACTCATTTGTCTGGTAAAACTTATAGTTATTTGTTCGAACAGTTACTAAGTCTGATACTAGTGATATTTTTAGTCACCTAGCAAAACCCAACATATATTTGTTTTATTTCACACCAAGCTTCCCTGTCCTTAATTTTAAGACAGGAAAGAAGTTCCCATTTCTTTAATCTTATATAAGTTTATATAAGACAAAAGAATTGTTGAGGTTTTGATTAGTGGTTTTGATACATTTATTGTGAAATTACGCACAACTTGTTTTTGGTCTGAGAAATATCGTAATTTGCTTAAAATGTCTAACTACTATCTGGTTACTCACAGTCAATTTTTTATCTCTTAGACAAAGATTTAAATGCTAAGGTGGCAGTCCAGCATATAAAAAGTTAAGTCTATGTCATAAATATAATAACGATTATATACCTAGAAGGAAGTACAGCTTAGCATAACTCTACTCAAATTCACACCAATACCACTGAAGCTAATACTGAAGGAGTTGAAGAATTCTACCAATTTCTTCAGAAAGATATTGGTTAAGTATGCAGTAAATATGCATTAATAACTACTGGTAATTATAAGATGAGAAAAATTAGAAACAGAGGAAAGAAATAATTAGAAATAGGGCTATGCTTATTCAAATAAAGCTAAAGATTTTGAGATAGAATTTTGATAGACCAAGGACTTTTCCTTTGTAAATATCTTTCAGCAGGAACATAACGGTGATGCTACGAGTATGCCCTGATTTAATCGCAGTGAGTTTATTTGTCTGTTTTGGTTTATACCATTTATACAACCTATTAGGTGTGTTGGTAGACTCTCAAAACCTGATGACGCACTGGAAACATTGATTCTGCTATGCAAAGATTTGTTAGAAAGCTACCTAAACAAGAGACTGGTAGAGATCGATATTTTTACTTATTCCAAAAAATGTGACCCAAAGAATGCTTGACTTAGTGACATATATCATTGATATTGCATGCAAGCACACATTTTCTGACAATAACTGTTGCAGCAATACATTGACTGTGAGCTCTCAGCAATTTAGGCCAGATTACAAAGAAGACGGGGAATAAGGGAAATCAATGTTGATGTCAGAGGGATCTGGGCTAAAAGAAGAGAAACCCAGGGAGAGATTTGGTTGTGCTTTATTGAATATGTGAAGGCATTCAACTGTGTGCACCATAAAAATGTGGCTAAACTTGAGGATATTACTTTGAATACTAATCTGTGTGTGAACCAAGTCAGAGTATCGCATTTACCTCAATTGCATATGATATTTGGACAATAAATGATGGGCAGTGAAGAACTGAGGCATTTGAACTCTGTTTCTGGTGAAGAGTAATGACAGAATTAGGGACTACCAGAAAAACACACACATTTATTCTTTCAGAATTGTGGCCGACATAGCCCTTAGAACCAAGGATGGCAAGATTTTATCTCATGGACTTAGGGCATGTCATTAGAAGAGATGAGCCCTGACTGAATGCACGTTATACTAGATAGAGCACAGGTATGTAATAGAGGAAGACACTCAAGGACTGAATTGACATAATGACTGCATCAATAGGCTCATATAATGACAATTATGAGAATGGTGCAGAACTGGGCAGTGTCCTGTTCTTTGTACATTTCATCATTTTGAGTGAGAATGAACTATAGGTCATATTTCGCAAACACCTACAGTTCTGCAGATGTCCAGTTGAAAGCTTACAATAATTTATTTGCATAGTGACTCTCATGAGAGATAGTGATATAAAGGAAATATCATTGAAAATGATCTCAGATATATTGGATAGATGACTATACATGTATATATTTATGCATATGCATATACATATATGTATATATTAATATTACATATAAATACATGGATATGTGCCTTAGCATGGAATTGAATAATAAAATAACTATTTTGAGGTTTACATTCTAGTATTTGCCACTCACAGCACTTAGAAATTATATTTTTTTAGGGAAAGGAAAAGACTGAAAAATCTTGGGCAATCAAAAGAATTATAACTTAATTATTAATTAGCTAATCCTTATGACATAATATTTTAAAGAGAAAATAGTGTCTAATACTGTGAAATGTTAATTTTGATAATAGGTTCAAGGTTCCTTTGAACCTTGATTGTGGATACAGCAAGAAGAAATTCTTGACAACTCCAGTTTTTCTCCATTCATTGTGATGTTACTTATTGACCTGTTTGTGAAGAATTGGATTTCCCCCCCCACTGAGTTGTAATCGATACTGACGGCTACAATCCTTGATCTTCACTGACAAAAGCCTCAATTCCTTGTCAGTTTCAACAAGTGAGGTTTTGTAATCTAGATATCTCAGCTGTTAATAAGACTTACTCTAATAATGTTCTCACATATGAAAAAGAATTTGCAAGATATGACAAAATAATAATGCATAAATTACCAAGGGTACATAAGGGAGAGGGGAGCGGTGGGGGAAGCGAAAGAAAATGAAGAGCCAACACCAAGAGTTCAAGTAGAAAGCAAATGTTTTGAGATCTATGAGTGAAATGAATGTATAAATGTGCTTGACATACAATGAGTGGATGTATGGATTGTGATTAGAGTTGATGAGCCCCCAATATAGTTATTTTTAAAAGAAAAAAATGTGGACCCCTGGTAGCATCATGACAAACAGAAAGTTGGAGTTTTCAGGAATTTAATCTTTCTGAGATTCATATTAACTGCTCACAAAGCAAAAGGAGAGAAATCATGAAAAGCCCTAAATTGGATATTATGTTGAATAAGACCTCACTAAAGCATTGACGCACAAAAATGTTACTTTGTGTACTAAAGTGCACCTTACACAAGCCAATTTTGTAATCAGTTGCCTCATGTGCATGTAACAGTTGGATATTGAATGATGAAGATCAAAGAAGAATATATGTCTTTGAATTATGGTATTGTCATAGAATATTCAAAATATTACATACCGCCCCAAAAATAGACAATTCTGAATTGAAGAGGTACAATGAGAATGCTCCTTAGAAGCAAGGATGACAAAGCTTCCTTAAAATTACTGTGGGCTTGTGGTCAGTAGGAACGAGTCCCTTGAAAAGGACTTTGTGTTCAGCTATGCAGAGGATCAGCAAGCAGTGGGGAGAGTCTGGCTACGATGAATTGATCTTTTAAAATCATTTTTGACATTTTAAAATTGATTAAACTAAATATCTCATAAAATGAGAAAACATGTAGGAAATTAACATTAATGTGGGCATGGTGAGTCTTCAAAAATTTCAGGCACAAGTTTTATTAATTTTTAATTTTACTAACTTGAAATCTTTGGTGTAATAGTATGCTCACTATGGAGGTTGTACATATTCCTTAATTTCCAAATAATTGTTGCTTCTGCTGTTGTTTGTTGGTGCAGTATAGTTTGTATCAACTCATAATGTAAAAATGCACAACTCCTTCCTGCAAAATTTTCATAATTGTTCATGTGATTTGGCATGTGCTATACTGGGTTGTCTAGAGAAACATACCAGTAACATTTATCTATGTACAAGAAAGGAGTTTATAGAATGAATCAACTTTAAATTTTAAAAAAGTGTCCCAGTCCAGGTCAACTCAAATTAGTAGGGTCAGTGCTAGTTGGGCCTTCTCCAGACTCATATAGCTACCGAGGAGGCTCTGAAGATGAAATGAGAAGTGGGTGATTATGGGATGCACAGTCAAATGGACCCAGGTTCGGTGAAAACAAGGTAGAGCACCAACAGTTTTCAGGGTTGGGGGTCATACCTGGGGTCTTCCGGGCAGACAGCCAGAGCCCCAGCAAGCAGAAAGGAAAGGTGTTAAACAGAAGTATTTCTAGTGCCTCTCATACAAAAGACCATATTCCCAAGGAGGTGATGTCAGGTTACCCGCTGATCAAACATGATGTCCTTTCCATGGACTGGAGTCTCTTGACAATTTGTCCCAAGAAGGTAAGCCAGAGTCTCACCATTTTTGTCTCTAGGGAGCAATAAAGTTCTACATTTTTTCTCTCCTCGGAGGCAATTAACTTTATTTTTATTAATTCAAGTAATATTATCACAACAGTTATTTTAAGGGGGCACACACACCAAGTCCCAGACCTGTGACATCATCTCAACACAGAAGAATGTCTTCTTCCAAGGCGATTCTGAAAGCAAGGTGATGGAGGAAAGGTTTAACTGGTACACATTACATGGTACTATCACTCACTGATTTCTGCTAAATTAACTTTAGCAGAGAGATGAATTTCCAAGTTCAGCGATCTGAATGTGATTAGGCCAATCCGTTGGCAAATTTGCACTGCTTCAGCACCTCACTGAAACACCGGCAGAACTTGTGCCCAGAACCTGGTCTGGGCACACTCCCAAAACTGCTTCACCTCAGTGTGGCAAGGACCATACTGCTGCTGGTACCCACGTGGGCTCCCTGAGGCTCCCAGTAAGTGCTGTCAGGCCTGGGGGGCTCAGTGACGCTTCCCCCACTGAAGCCTCCTCCGGGGATGGCATGGCCCAGCATGGTGTGCCCAACAAGAGAGCACACAGCCACACCTGCTGGCTGCTGTAGTCACCAACCTGGGCCATCAGACCAGGTTGTCAGAGTGCAGCAGCAGCAGCAGGGGGTCAGCAGACCGCAGTTGGTGGGGCTGCAGCTGGTGGATGGGCAGTGGGGGCTGGCCTGGGGCGGCTCTCATCTGAGTGTTCTGCTGGCCTGGGTAAGGCTCCGGCTTCCACGGAGCATCAGAACTCCGTGCAAGATGGCTTCTCTTTGCGGGAATCATGGAGGACAGGATCCAGCGACCTCTGTTTCAACGGAGAAGAGAAGACAGGTGGGCAGGGAGGGAGGCTCTACTTATTGTAAGACAGCTTTGTTTACTATTTTGCCATCCGATGGTGCTTTCTATATTCTTTGCAAGCACCATAATTTAAATGCACAAATTATTCTTTGATCATCCTTTTTCAGTAGCCAACTTCCACATGCACTTGAGGCATTCGAAAATACCATGAATTGGGTCATGTGCACTGTAGTCCGCAAGGTAACATTTGTTCTTCAACACTTCTTTGACAAATACATGTAGCGCCCTTGAGTACTGATGTCCATGCCAAGGGAATGAAGGCCAATAGGCATTTGTTGACAAGACCTGGATTGTAGCTGGTGTCAAAACTGTTGCCCAATCATGAGGATGATATAGTGTGTTAGTCCGGGTAGACTAGAGGAACAAATTTCATAGACATGCATATAGATATAAGGAAAAGGTTTATATACAAGAAAAACAGGACATTAAGCCCAGTCCACTTCAAAGTCATAAGTCCAATAATAACCCATATGCTCAAAATCAGTCTATAAAGTGTCCTTCGGACTCATGAAGTTACAGGTCAGTGGGTGCAGAATCCCGCTGCTGGCAGGGGTCTCCACATGGCTCCTCATTTCCAGGGCTCAGGGTCCATCAACAGCAGAAGCAACTCATCGCTGACGGAGGTCTCCATGTGGCCGCCCCAGCTTCAGAGGTCTGGCTCCATCAGGGCAAAGCCGTGTGGTCTCTCCACCAACTCCTCCAGCTTCTCGGAAACTGCCATCTTGTCTGTGATTCATCATCTCTGAGACTAACTCCCAACAACTTGGAGATAGTTTCTCATCTTCACGAGGGAAATATTGCGAGCTTTCCCAGAAGTCTCAGGAGAAAGCCATGCTCACACAGAGGCCTCATTGGCTACTCAATGGTAATCTCCAGATTAACAGGCTAGACTCCACCCTACATCTCAATCACAAAATTAACATAAGCACATGACTGCCACATATAGGATCCGGTAGAATTTGTCTTGTTATAATTAGAGTCACTGTAAGTCACAACCAATATTATGGCACCTAATAGAATGAGTTTTTCAGGTTGATGTAGTCTGTTAGGCAAGATGGTCCTGTTTTTATTACCTAAAAGACAGGGTGTGATATATATATATATATATATATATATATATATATATATATATATATATCACATGTATTCTATAAGCTTAAAGACTAAAACGGTGCTGCAGGGGTGATGACATCTAAAAAGCAAGTGAAATGTAGGAATTGCAAAACACTCCACTATGCTCCTGTGGACCATGTGTATAGCCAGAATGCTCCTTGGAGCAAAGGGCAGTAAGACGTACTCTCCTGCACTTTGGACATGTCATCAGTAGGAACCAGAAAAGTACATCACCGTTTGTAAAGTGGGGCAGTGACAAAGAGGAACACCATCAAGGAGATGGATTGATACGGTAGCTTTAACAGTGGACTCAGAAAGAACTATCAGGAGGATGAGGCTCTCTCCTCACATAGGTGTTGAAAGCCTCGGAAACCATATGGAGGGCTGGTCTGAACAACCATGGGGGTGCAGTGGTCAAAAGTTGGGCTGCTAACCACAGGGTTAGTCGTTTGAATCCACTAACTCCTCCGAGGGAGCCATGGCTACCCTAAAGAGTTCCAGTTTGGAAATGAAAGGGCCAGTTTTATTCTGTTCTGTGGGGTTCCCTGTGTCAGAATTGACTCTCTGACGGTGACTTTCTTATAATGACCCAAGTTTGACTGGAGAGCAATGGTTGGTATAGATTGTGTTAATCCTAGAACAGGTTCAACAACCCCAAGTTTTTCTGGTCAGTTATATTCAGTGCAAAACAAAACAAAACAAAAAAAAACTCATGGAGACTATTGCATGGCCTACAGCAGTCTGAAATTTCTGGGAATATTAGGAATATCACTTTCCAGGAATATCGCTTGAATTTATAATCAAAGCATTCTGTCTTTTTGCTGCTTTCAGAGAATTATCTGCTGCTGTGGCATGAAAACCATGGTTGCAACCATCTTTTCTCCCTTTGAGGATGAGACTTCAAAAAATATTGCTAATCACCAAATGGTAACATAATGTTACCAATAAGTAACCCACAATAAGTAATCCCAATGATGTTGTCTTGGAGTTTTATATCTATTGCGTATTTCAAAGGACTCTATATCATTAGGAGGCCTAAAGAGTTAGTTGTGTTTAGAGAATAATATATAAGATTAGGGTGAAAAATTTCAAACTTAGCGCATGATCATTTGAGTGCAGTAATGAAGGTCACTGGAAGCGCCTATTTTCATTATTTTCAGACAAAGTCTCCATCTCATGATGTACAAAAGTATATAATATAGAAGACCATCTAAAAAGTTCTACTTTTTTGAAGTTAAAAATTTATTGATATAAAAATGTATAGTTGTGACTATACATTGAATAAAAAATAAATATAACTTTCTTTAAAACACTTTACTGATATATTTAGATAGTTGGGCAAAAATTTTTTTTTAAAAATAGCAGTGCCAATCTTATGACACAATAAAAGACCTCTAATGTAACTTGATAATGATAGTCTTTTCTTGTCTTTTTGGTCTTTCTCCTGGTCTCATTACATTCTTGCCTGGAGCAGGATTTAATTTCTGAGTTGAGCATCATGGAATAAGTTGGGAATGATCGGTAGATATGGGAGCTTCTAAAAAGCCTAGGGAAAGCAATCTGTCAGTGTTTCATCAACTTTTAAGGGATTGGGAAATGTAATTTGATTAAAATAAACAAACTATAAGGGAAATGTAAATTATTTCAACATTTTGAGGATTCCTTTGTTAATATCAATATTAGTGATATTGTTGTTATTGCTGCCTACTCCATTTGGCCTCATAGGGACCCAATGCACAGTAAGAGCATCACTGCCTAATCCTCCACCATTCTTGATCCTATGGCAGCCGCCACAGTGTCGAATCACTCACCAGAGGGGTCTTCCTTCTTTCACCGAGCCATGCCTTTGCCAACTATTATAGTAATAGATTTTAATTATCATTGTGTTGTTTTGATCAAAAATGTAAGTAGCAAAATAGTTAGCACTAAGGACATTTTATAGTTTCATTATGGATCGCTGGGAAGAGGAGCATAAATTAAAGATACCAAGAATAAAATCGCTATGTACATGAATAAATTCACTAGGACATTGAATTAAAAAGACCACAGAACAATTAATGTGTTTGAATTGTGGTGCTGGAGAAGAATCTTGTACCATGGCTTGTCAGAGGGGCAAACAAACCTGTTCAGGCAGACGTACCGCCAGTGTGCTCCTTACAGGAAAGGATACCAAGACTTCATGTTGCACACGTTGTCCGGAGGCATTGGCCCAGGCGAAGGACATTGTGCTTGGTTGAGCAGCATGGCAGCGAAAACGAGGAAGACCTTCAATGGGATGAATGGACGAGCACACTGGCCGCAACATGAGGCTCAAGCTCGGGAACAAGAGTAAAAATGGCACCGGCTGAGGCGGTGTTGCCTTCTGTGATGCACGGGATTGCTGTGGGTCATCAAGGATTCGATGGCACCTGATGAAAACCACCACCATGGATAAAAACAAACAAGCAAACCACCACCACCACCAGCAACACCCCCCTCCCACCCCCACTCCGCATATGAGTATTCATCCTGATGTTATTCAGAATGTTGTATATTTGAACTATTTCACATACATCAGAGAAGTTCCAGAATATGAAAATTTAAAAAAAAGTAGAAGCACATTAGCTTCTAGTTATGTAGTCAAAACTCCTAATCAAGATATATCATAATTGAAAAGGCAAACAACCTTTAAAAACAGATCTGAGTGAGACATGATAAGGAGGTACAGATATAACTGTATAAGAAATGGTAATAATTCTTTCCATATGTACAAGAGGTAGGTGGCCTCAGTGATTTCCTATGGGCTGATAATTAGACTGACACCCTGTTTGGAGCAAGAAGTTCCTAAGGAGCGTTTTCTCTGTAACACACCGGTTACTATGTTAGAGATGCAGATGCAATAGCAGTTTATAATATCTTTTGTTTAAGAAAATTTAAAACTAAATTTTAAGTTCAATGCATAGCTATGTAACTTGTAGGATGACATCTCTACAGGTTGACTGTGTTCATATATGCATCTGTGTAACTACACAGTTAATGAAACTATCTTAAAATAAACTTAATTACAAAAATGATATGAAATTATTTTATGTATTATAAAAGTTATCTCAACCCAGAATCAATATATTTGCTTATATAATTAATTTGCAATTTGCTTCAATAGTGTTTATAGATAGGTAAAATATACTAGAAAACCATTTGAATAGCTTTTAGTTTGTAAAATGGAGTATAAATTAGCATATAAGAAAAGAATAGAATGAAGAAACACTATGACAATCTTTGCATGGTTGCTAGAAAACATACCTTGAAAGGTTTTGGTCAAGTCAGTCTTTACTGTTTTTAATAAAATTATAAAACAAATAAGAAACTTCCATTACTTTAGGTTAATGATTCAGCAGTATTTAAGCTAAATAAAACTTAACATTTTATTGTGGTAAGTGAGAATGGTGGGATGCTTTAATACCAGGTCTAAATCCTGAAGTCTTTATTGAAAATAAAGTCTTATAAAGTCTTTATTGAAATAACTGGCTTAGATTGTACTAAGATAAACCATGAGAACAAAATCACAGTAATCTTTTCAAATTACTCCATTGACATAATCTTAAATTTTCTGAAATTCAATGTTTCACAGATAAATCTGTGATTATGGTCCATGCAAGTTATTTAATATAATACTTCCAGCAAAATGCATACAGTAAAAAGAGAAAGGAAATTATTCCCAATGTAATGTGAGAATAGATTATTTTAAAAGTCTTAGTCATGAAGCTATTAAAAAGTCTTTTATTTCTTAAACAGTTAATTAACCTTTCTCAAAAGGACTGGAGAATTACAAAATAGGACATGAAAAACAAAGGACATTTATGCATGTAAAAAAATAGATCATGTTTACAACCTACCTGAAAAATTATAAGATAAACTGACACGACCATGATAGAAAGATCACCATATATATATGATATAGATCTTATCTGGCAGTACTAATCTGTATTTTCCCACATAAGTAATCAGAAATCCTTGCACCAAACAAAATCTTAATGTATTGATTTTAACTCAGAGTGACCCTATGGAAATAAACCAAAAAAAATCCCTGCCATTTGCTCAGTAGTGACACAGACCACTATGATAGAGTCAAACTGCCCTTTTAGGTTGCCCACGCTGTAAATCTCTATGGGAGAAGATTGCACTTAACAACAGCAAAATATACTTATACATGTATATACGTACATATATGCAAGATATGCACTTACTTTTGTTTTATTAAAAGTTACTTTCATACAATTAGTAGCATCTTGGTTTTCAGCAATGTAATAACTAAAGTTTAAGTATAAAGAATCACTTGGAATTGTATCCGAAGTGCATCATTTGTGTCCAGTATGAGTCCATTATCAGTGAGATAAGTAGTACCCAAGCTAATTTCAGTTAAGTGGGAAAATAATGCATTACGTAAGAAAGAATGATTATTGATGGATACATTATAGCTCGTTGGTTGGACAGGAAGCCTAATGGTATGCCTTATTTGTTGAAATCACCTAGGCAATTTCTCTGCTACAATGTTCTTATCTGTGAATGGAATCTCCATAGCACAGTCATTGTCATATAATAACGATTAAGTAGTTTGACTTTATAAAGCTTTTAATAAAGTATCTGGAATACAGTAAGCACACTACTGACTTTATTAAATTAAAATGTGCTATCAAAGTTGTTAAATTGTCATCTATTAAAAAAACCCTAAAGTAATATAACATCTGTACGAAATCATTTACTGTGACTATTGTAGATAAATGTCACCTTGTTACCAGTATACTTGTACATATATGGAACACTTCTAAATATATGCCTTCTTGTTGCCAGTATATGTGTACATATATGGAACACTTCTAAATATATGCCTTCTTGTTGCCAGTATACTTATACACATGTAAACACCACAATGTAGTGATCAGGTCAGAAGCAAAGTATCTGTGTCCCTTTGGACTATCTCTTATGGTTAGCAAAATTCTAATCTTTGCTAACTTCACAGTTTTGAATAATTAACCATGCTCTATGTGGAAGATTATAATTATAAAGATTAATTAATTGATAAACCTGTAACACTCATAAGTATTTAATAATTATGCCTATGAATCATCATGTGAAAAAAGTATTTTTTAGCATCACTAATTAAAAAGTAGAGGGATTTTTCTGCTCATTCCCCCTGTTATTATCATCAGTATATCACTAGTCATTTACCTACCATTTTTAGTCCTTAGAAAAAAGTAATTATAGGATGAATGTCTACCATGTATTTTCATACTAGATTGTATCTACATTTATGTAGATTTGTATATGAAGTGAACTTTTTCATTATGCTCTGGATTCTCACATTTTTTCCAAATTAAATTTGGTAAATAAATTGTCATCACTTGTGTTTACTCACTGTCCTTGAGAACACAGGAATCTAGTATGTGGTTCAGTTCCTACCAAACAGGTTTGAAAGGAAATTAGCAATGAGAGCATCTGAAAATTTCTATTACAGTGAACAACATTCTAGGAGATATACTGCATTTTTTCATTCAGCTTTAGACATTACCATTTGAGTTCATGATGCCCAAAGCAACAAAGACAAGGTTTAGCATTGAAGTGAAAGGAGAATCTCAGAGACACTAGCAAACAAGAATTGCTATTTTTCAGCTGCTGAATTATCCAACACTGAACTCTGGACCGGAGATGCCTTGCTCTGAGTTCAAAACAAAGAAACAAAACATTCTAGCACTAGTCATCAGTACTTTCATTCTTGTATTCTTTTACTTGTTGATTGAAGGGTCCTCACTGACAATTGCATTGCTAATTCTTTCTGCCCTAGTTTGCACTTTAATTGTGAAATGAAAAAACACCTTCAGAAAAAGAAGGGGGAAAACACACACTCTTTTTATAGTGTTTTAGTACAAAGGATAAATATAATATATAAATTCCTTGTGTTTACTTGATTTCATGTGAAGGAGAGGAGGGGAGAAAAAAAAGGAAGCCAGAGTCCAATGTTCTACAGACAGAAAAGTCCGTCAGATGATGTGAAGCATTGAATTTACTTTCATGAATCCTAGGTGCACTCATTTTCCAGAAATCAGAATTCTGGATCAGTGAACAATAGTCACCTGCTGTGAAATAAAGAAGATGATTTAGTTCTTCATCTTTGATTGATTTCAAGGTATAATTCTATCTTAGGGACATAAAAACCTGAAACCACTTCTAAAGCAAGGCGATTCATAAATTTCCTTTGAAGGTTAGAGGTAAATGTAGAGTAAAACCTCATTAATTTATATAATTGAAGGAGACAGTCTTTTTTGTTTTTTGCATTCTGGAAATTAGGTTGGCAAAACGCTGCATATGATTATTCCTCCTGGATTTCCTCTAATAAATAAATATGAATCACACAATTATCACATTGCTTGTATGCAAATTAATCCTGCTAAAATTCTTAAAACGTGATTAAACAAGTCTGATACGCTATACTTTCCCCTGGCCTTATTCAGAAAAAGATGACAGCATTTGAACAAATTACAGTAACTATTTGAGAGTTAGTCCACTCATCTGCAAAATGGAATAATTTTTATGGTTTATAAATTTTATTCCAAATGGACTCAGTCTTACATAGTGATTATTATTGAAAACTTTAAATTATTTCAGGAGAATATTTCGACTTGGATATAAATACCTGAAATTTTCATTTATTTCCATAGTTTCTTCATCATCTATGTATCTGTCATCTATCCATCCTGTTTACATACACAGGGAAATTAGTAACAAAATCTGGTAATAGATATGGTTCTCTATTTGTGGAAACAGACCCAGCAACTGACCACTCTACTTAGGTTACCAAGCCAAGAGATGCAGGATTCTCTGGATTTAAGATTACAGTTAAACTTCAGTTCCATTTCCAAGTCCGTTCTTTGTGTTTGGGGGAAGCTCATTGTTAGTCCGTAGGCTAGAGAAACAAATACATAGACTCACATATGGATATAAGGGAATGGTTTATATACAAAAGGAATAGAACATGGAGAAAGCATCCCAACCCAGTCCAGTTCAAAGTCATAAGTCCGATCTTAGCCCATATGCCCAATACCAATCTATAACATCGCCTTCCGACTCATGAAGTCACAGGACAGTGGGTGCAGAGTCCCGGCGCTAGCAGGGGTGTCCCCATGGCTCCTCACTTCCAGGGTTCAGGGTCCATCAACAGCATCCAGTGGTGGCAGAAGCAACTCATCGCTGGCAGGGGTCTCTACATGGCCTCTCCAGCCTCAGAGGTCTGGCTCCATCAGAGCAAAGCCACGTGGCTTCTCCTCTGGCTCCCCAGATGCTGCTATCTTGTCTTGTCCGTGGTTCGTCGTCTCTGAGACTAACTCCCAACAACTGGGGAGATAGCTTCTCATCTTCACGAGGGAAATATCGCGAGATTTCCCAGAAGTCTCAGGAGAAAGCCATGCCCACACAGAGGCCTCATTTGCTACTCAATGGCTATCTCCAAATTAACAGGCCTGACTCCACCTCTACATCTCAACCATGAAATTAACATAAGCACATGTCTGCCACACTCATTAAATCAGTATGTCATTCAGAGTCATTATCCTAGAAGCAGGAATATTGATTGATAATAAATCTACCATATTATTTTGTTTATGGGGTAAATGCTGAAGAAAGGTACCTCAAGTAAGGAGGCATCTGCTGATGATTAGGTGTCTCTACACTAAGATTCTCATTATTAAAACTGAGGATTGAGGTGCTGCAAGTGTTGCATTATTTATTTTTATATCCATTGAAAAGTAAAATAAAAATGGTAAAAAAAAAAACCCAAAATGATATATACATACTCACTTAGAAATAAACTTTTCAGCATATAGAATATTGGGTATGATGCCCAAGTTAAGATGCAGAGAAATTAGATATTGGCTTTGAATGTGTGAGGGTATGTGTCTAGCTGCACTCTTTCAAAAAGGTTATCAATCCCTGAATATATTTGTCTTATGTATCACTTTACATCCAGTACTTAAATAGCCTTTAACTCATAGAAACCATTCCTTGATGCCCAGTCTTTACTTTCCATTAGACTCTCTTTATTATTAGTTCTTTATTTTTGCACACTTTTTAATTAACCTCTTTATATACTAATCAGGACCTCCAAATTATTGACCATTTTTATGTATTCACTGCCCTTCTACCATTGAAGGTATTCTCTATCATTCTCCACTACTTCATTTCCAGGTTAATCATCATAATTGTTCATTTACATCTATCTTGGGCCCCATCTTGTTTTTTTCATATTATAGCAAGGAAAATATGTTGAAACTGCGTGGACAGTTCAAATCTGCCTTGGAAGAAATATGGCTAGTCTGCCCCCTAGCGGCAAGGATGGCAAAACTTACTTTTACATCTTGCAGACCTATTGTCAGGAGAGCCCAGATCTTGGAGAGCTGGCATAGTAGAACTGCAATGAAAAAGAGAAGGGTCTTAAAGAGGTGCATTGATACAATGGTTCAGGCATGGAAACAATTGTGAAGATGGTTCGGGACCATGCGGTGCTTTCTTCTGCAGTGCACAGTGTCACTTAGGGCTGGAAATGACTTGTTCCCTCAAAACAAAAGGCAAAATAAAAATTGTGGCTTAGTTCACTCTTTGAGAATGCTAATTATGTTAGTCCAGGTAGACGAGAGAAACAAATTCACAAGCATGCATATGACTATAAGGGGAAAGTGTATATACAAGAGGAATGGAACGTTGAGAAAGCATCTCAACCCAATCCGGTCCAAGGTCATAAATCTGATATTAGCCCATATGTTTGATACCAGTCTATAAAGTTCCCTTCTGACCCATGAAGCATGTGTGATGATACCAGGACAATCACAGGCCAGCAGGTGCTGAGTCTTGTGTATCCAGTGGCGGTAGAAGCATCCCAGAGCTGGCAGGGTTCTCCCCATGGCTCCTTGTTTCCAGGGCTCAGGGTCCATCAGCAGTATGCAGTGGTGATAATAAAGTGACCAGATTTTAACATTGGTAAAGTGGGACGCCAT
>PVJH01033235.1:0-21793 GCA_004026705.1 Nesogale talazaci
CTTCGGTGAAACAGGACCAGGGGAATTGTGCCCAGGAGCGGGCTCGTGCCAACAATGCACTTCCTCCTTCTTCAAGAGCAGCAAGCACTGTCCTCTGAGAGTTTCCTGGGCAAGCCTCGCCCCGTCGACCTGACAGCAAAGCTCTTGTCCCGTTCAACATCCTCATCTTCCCCAGACTCGAAAACATTGAACTCGGGGGGTTTGCGTCCCCGGAGGATTCGAGGTAGTCGCGCATCGCTGTTCTGATGCGCCGTCACCGCAGCGTGTGGAACCTGGGGGGTGGGGCGGGGTCCACCTGCAGGGGCATGCAGACCCAGCTGGGAAGTCTGAAGCGTCCTTAAGCCGCCGTTTGAACCTCAGCAGACCGCCAGGACTTGCTGCGGCGGCGCTCCCCATCATTACGTCACCAGGCACCTTCCTGTTCGCTTCCAAGGGAGCGCACGGGGTAACGTTGCCCACGTGTATGAAGCAGCCGTTACTCGTCGCCCCTTGCTCAGATGGGGAGACGCGACCCCAGGCCTGGGGAGACATGCGCAGAGCAGTGGCCTCGCTGGGAGGGGCGTCACCCATGCAGAAGCTCATGCCGTCACACCTCCTCCCCCTACACGACCTCCTCTGGGACCACACCGTTCAGAAGCCTTCAGCATGTGTGCCATCGCTTTTAATCAGGGCCTACTATGCAGTGGCCACAGGTGCAAAGCGCTTCAATGTCTTGGTCACGGGTTACATGGACAACAACGACATTCACCGATCTGTGAACGAGGCCACGGCACCCAGCGACAGCCACAAAATCTGTCAGAGCGCTCCGCAGCGCATTGCTACGGTTATCAGCAACTGAATGGGAACCGTGTTTGATTTTTCTCGACTTGGGGCCAGTGAGTTAGGTTTTTGGTGTTTTAGTGACCGTTTTAGAGGCACCCTTTATTTGTAACTTTTTTTTAAGGCATCACTGCCCTCTGGTGGTAGGAGTAGGAGGCCCAGCCTTTGCTCCTGTGGAGCTGGAATTGAACCTTCATCCCAGTGGGCCGCAGTCCTGCGCACAACCACTACGCCACCGGGGCTCAGCCCCCCTATATTTTTAAAATGACGACTGGTTACCGGTTGGGCTGCTAAACCGCAGGGGCCCCAGCTACGCCTCCGGAGAAAGATGGGGCTTTCTGTTCCTGCAGACTCGTCTCCCAGACCCTCGGGGGCAGCTCCAGCCCACCCTTTAGGGTCGCTCTGAGTGGGGGGGGGGGGGGGGCTTGGGCTTTTGGAGCTGTCAGTCATCATCATCATCATCATCATCTTAATCATCACAAGTCCTATGAACGCAATATTGTCGCTAAAACGCCAGAGAAGTTGACAAGACCAGCCCTTATAGAAGCACCGACAGCAACGGAAACAGAGAATGCGCGCCTGTAGCTTGTGTAGACGAAACCACGCCCTTCGAAACTTCCCAGTTAATTGGGTAATGATGACGGCTCTGACGAAAGTGCGCTGGCGGGGTTGAAAGAGAAGTTCGCATAGAGTTTTAGCCCTGTTAGGCATATTGAGACTTGGATGCTGGGCTTATGACAAATGTTTTTGTTTTTGCAACTAATTATGGCAATGCCTTACTTATTTTTAAAGTAAATTTCTGCGGAGACACTGCAGACAATTTTGCAGACTGTCATATTGGTGTCACCCTCTTCGACAGTGTCACCAGGTGGGAGTCCCCCTCTCCCCAACTTCCCATGGGAAATGCCACTGGCACACAGACCACTTCCCTGAGAAGTCCTGCTGCTGCTCTTATGCTCCGGGCCCAGTGCGCGGTTCTGTCCAGCAGGGTAAAGACAAAAGCTTACTTCATAAAATTATTCAGCAAATGAAACGCGTGGTGTGGTAGCTACATAATCTGGTGTCAATTTGAGAGGACTATGGGTGAAGGGGTGGTCTAGCCTGTCAGTCGGATCATAACTCATGAGGCTTCTGTGTGGGCATGGCGCTCTCCTGAGAATTCTGGGACTGGTACTTCCTCCTTGGAGGCGGGAGACACCCTTCTCTCTCTCTCTCTCTCTCTCTCTCTCTCTCTCTCTCTCTCTCTCTCTCTCTCCCTCTCTCTCTCTCTCTCTCTCTCTGTTGACCTCCCTGGGAGACATTGCAGCTAACAAGACACATGGCACTTCCCTAGGACCCTGAGCTGGACAAGCCACATGGATGCAACCAGACCTCTGAAGCCAGAGAAGCCACAGAGAGACCCCTGCCAGCGCTGAGATGCTTAGAATGGACACCAGGGGATCCAAAGACTTACTACCCACTGGCATGGGATCGTCCTGCATTTGGCTTCATTGCATGTGTTTCATGTGTCTGAAGAAGACTTTATAGATTAGTGTCAGACATTCTGGCTAATATCAGACTTATGGCCTCGAACAGGACTGGGTTGGGATGTTTTCTTAATATACAACTACCCTTTATTAAAAAAAAAAAACCCTCTCTTAGATACATCTGTGTGCTTATGAATTTCTTTCTCAAGTACCCAGACTAACACAAGTGGATGCATCTGCACCCGGCACGTGCTGCACAGCCAATGACCCCAGTGCTGCGGACAGCCAATTTCCACCTGCGCTTATGAAAGTTGGACCCTGAGTCAGGAAGACCGAAGAAGACTCTATACATATGAAGGATGGTACCGGCGAAGAACTTCGTACGTACCTTGCACTACCCGGAGAACCAACAGGTCTGTCTTGGAGGAAGTGCAGCCCGAATGCTCCTGAGAGGCAACAAAGATGAGACTTCATCTCACATCCTTTGGACATGGTCCCCGGAGCAGCCAGTCCCTGGAGGAGGACATTCTACTTGATCAAGTGAAGAGGCCGTGAAAAAGAGGGAGACCTTCATGGAGGTGGATGGGCACAGTGACTGCAACAATGGGCCCAGACTTAGCAGCTGTGAGCAGGTGCATCCCTCTGTTATAGGCAGGGCCACTATGAGGCGGGCTGGCTCAATGGTATCT
This sequence comes from Nesogale talazaci, assembly GCA_004026705.1. Lineage (NCBI taxonomy): Eukaryota > Metazoa > Chordata > Mammalia > Afrosoricida > Tenrecidae > Nesogale > Nesogale talazaci. The sequence continues at coordinate 2,975 of PVJH01033235.1, forward strand.
CACAAGAGTCCGTGGAGTCAGACCTGCTAACACACACTCCATGTCCGTCAGAGCCTCAGATAGCCACGCCTCCGCATCCGTGGGAGATTGGCTCCAGGATGGCCCAGGAGCCAGCACGATTTCCTTGCCTTGTACCTAGGGTCACTGTGTACATGCAGGTGCCCTGTGCACACCCACCACAGGTTTTACAGCATCTCTAGAGAAGCACATCATGCTTGGTCGAGGGACGGTGACTAAGAGGAAGGTCCTCAACTAGATGGAGGGCAGGGTAGCTCTAACCCTGGGCTCAGACACAGCAGTTGGGAGGCTGGCCCAGGACCAGGCCGGGTTTTGTTCTGATTTCCATGGGGTCCCCCGTGAGTCAGAACCAACTGCGCTCGCTGGCACCTAACACCAAACAATGAGATTATTCATGGTGTCAAGCAGAAGGCAAATAGCATCTTAAGTTTCATTTCATACTTTGTGAGATGAATTACTCTGACCGCTGAATACACCTCCTCTTCTCGCCTCCTCCCTCTCCCTCTCTTTCTCCCTATGTCTTCTCTCTCCCCACAGTTGGATGACTCCAAGGATACTGGACTATGGACACAGAAAACCCACCCATGTGCATCATCTGTGACTTCTATCACTGATGCCGGTGCACGTAATTTCCTTCCATCCCCCCTGCCTCTGCTCTGGTCACCCTGGCATCTTCCTGTAGTGGTGGCGGGAAGCCCAAGGTAGGACAGGCATCCACAGTCCCCAGGACAGGTCTGTGCCCCAGCACAGAGACTTGTGTTCCAAATGAAAAGGCTGCTATTTTTTTTTTAAGGCTGCTATTTCTTAACACACACAGGTGACTGTTGAGAATTTGGAGGTGGTTGGATTCTACTACCTGCAAGGTCACCTACTAACTGTAAGGTCAGCAGTTTGAAACCACGGGTCACTCTGAAGGAAAAAGACAGGGCTTCCCACTCCCATCATGAGTTACAATCTTCCAAACTCACAAAGGGCAGTTCTACCCTATCCTGTAGGGTGACTATGAAGTGGAAGAAACTTGATGGCAGTGAGATTGGATTTGGGTGTGAAAAAGAAAATTGAATTCGTTGGTCACTTAAAAATATTGACTGTGTGTTGAAATAATGTTTTGGGTGCATTGAGTTAAATAAAATAGGTTTCTAAAATTAATTTCAATGGCTTCTTTTTTTTGGGCATCACTGCTCTCCGGCAGTGGGAGTAGGAGGCCCAGCCCCACTGCTGGAATTGAACCTCCGTCCCAGTGGGCCGCAGTCCCGCACACAACCACTACGCCACCGGGGCTCAGCCCATCAATGGCTTCTTTTTAAGGTCCTCTGTTGGCACAGTGATTAGGCCTTCAGCTCCCATCTAAAACGTGGGCAGTTCAAACCTACCAGACGTGCCACTGGAGAAAGAGGAGGTAGGCGGTCCGAAGATCACAGCCTTGAAAATCCCACAGGGCAGCTCTTCTCCGTCCTACTGTGAGTCAGAATTGGCCAAAGGACAGGTGTCAGTTTGTTCATTTTCTTTTAAGATTTTAATTGTCCTTATTGTGGTCATCGGGGGAGTGGCAAGCCGGTTGATCCCAAGTCTCGGCACCTCAACTGCGCAGAGTCCCACCATGCTTCCCAGGACCTTCAAGGCTGTGGGTTTTCAGAAGCGGATTGCAGGCCTGTCTTTTGAGGTGCCCCGAGATGGGTGTGGGAGAAAGTCAAGCTTTTTTACTCCTGCAAAGAGTTACAGTCTCCGTAGCCCGACAGAGTCTTTGTGAGTTGGAATGGACTCCCAACAACGAGTTTGGTTTGGTTTTTGGAGGGTGAGTTTGAACTGCCGACCTTTTAGCTGGTAATGGAATTGGGAACTGTAAGCACCACCCACGACAGCTTATGGTATTTCACTGCCATTGAGCCAACGCAAGCTCACAGCCACGATATAGGAGAGGGTAGGACTGCCCCAGGAGTTTCCAAGACTGACTCGTGACAGGGCCAAGAAAAGCCCCTGTCTTTTCCCCAAGGACTGGCTGGTGGTTTCAAACTGATCACCCTGTGGATTGCAACCCAGCATGTAATTACTACATTGCTTATATTATATTTTGATGGAGCAGCTCCATGCTGGTCTGTATGTGTTCCTGGGGCAAGGGACTGGGGGAGGTGAAGCTTCACATTCACATCTCATAGGCTCAGGAGATGGTGTAGGGAGGAGAGGGAGGGGGAAGGGAAGCAAAGGAGAGAGGGAGAGGGGAAGCAAAGGAGAGAGGGAGAGACCTCAAGAGAGAAGGAAGGAGAAGAGGGAGGAGGAAAGGAGAGATGAAGGAGAGGAGACAGGCAAGCAAGCCATGGAGCAGGGCGGAGGAGTGAGAGAGAAATAAAGGAGGCCTGGAAGGAAGGAGGGAGGAGAAGGAGGGAAAAAGAGGAGGCAGAGAATGGAGGGAGGGAGAGGCTGCAAGAAGAAAAGCGGGGAGGGAGATGGAGAGGGAAGGGAGGATGGAAGAACTAAGGACCCAACACTTCTATGAGCTATTTGAAAGGATTCTTTGGACTCCGTGGTGAGTCCTGATTTCCCCCCATCGACACTGTTTACAGCCACTGCCAAGTAGAAATCCTTCTAGAAGGTTCCCCAGCTGCCCGTTGTCCCAGGGCTCCCGGGTTTCCGGCTGTGTCTCCCCAGCCCACCCTGGATGCGTGTGACTTGAGGCCATCCCCTTCATCTCCCAGTCCTGGAGTTTCCCCGTTCACAGTCAGAAAGGAGTCCGGCCCATTTTGGTCCTCATTAGCAGTGATGTTTAATTAGATTTTAAATCTCCCCGGCCAAGCCAGGCTCCTCTGGGGTATAAATCCTGACAGCAGGGAAGCAATTATAGGTTTTATGTGACTTTAATTATCTTTAGCAAATGGGTTAGTCTTCCCCACAGGAAAAAGGGACGAGCCCAGAACACATATTTAGAAACCTCTGTCCTGCCCTGACAATGGGCTTTCTGAGAATACGGCGGATTCCTCATCGTTACACAACAGAGAAACGATTGAGCAAGTGCCGGCCGCGCTGCATGCCAACGGGGCTCAACGGCTTCTTTCTGCCCCTGAAGATGAAAAACAGGCCCAGCTCCTCGCTGCACGAGTCCATGACAGGGCATTCGGGAAAAGGCCGCCGCCGCCATGCCCGCTCCTAGGCTCAGTCCTAAGAGGACTGCCCCACAGGGTTCCTGCGGTTGTCACCTTCAGGGAGCACATTGCCTCCTCTGCCTCCTTCACGATGGCTGGAAGGTTTGAACCACTGACCTCTTGGTACAGAGATGGTTAAAAGGATCTGTGGTTGCCACCAGGAATTCAGGGAGCAGGAGGAGGGGCGACTGGATGAAGCTTAGGGCATTTTTAGGGCTGAGCACTGCCTCTGCAGGGCACTGCAGTGGTGAACATGCCACAGGATATTTGTAAAAATTACCCGACAGGACAGAACAGGACTGTCCTATAGAGATTGGGAAGGTCCGTATGTCTCAGCATTGGCTTGACGGCCGTAAAAGGTACTCACTGCTCTCCAGTCCATTCTGACTTTTCCTATAAATCTAGAACCACTAACAAAAACCAAGCCTGTTAACAAAAATGTATTAGTACATTTGGCATCTGGGAGAGGGGGGAGTAAGGAACAGTTTCTAGGGGTGGGCAGTGGGGGGTGGGGGAGAAGATGATGAGCAGGATGTCTTAGGCTGAGTTCTCCAGAGACGTTTATATATGTATGTATACCTACTTCCTGTGAGTCCATTTGTATATAGGGTTTCTGGGGCTGCAAATCTTTATGGGAACAGAGAGCCTGATCTTTCTTCTATGGAGCAGCTAGTCGGTTTGAACCACTGACCTTGTGATTATCAATCCAGTGCCTCCAGTGTTCACCAACAGTGCCACCAGAGCTCCTATGTGTCAACACAGAGAGATCTCTATCAGGGAAATGGCCCATCAAGGCAGGAGAGTCTCAAGTTCAGACGGTCAGATGTCAAGCAGAAGGCTTCTCCTGGCTCATGTAGCCACAGGGCGAATGAGCCTAAGTTTGGAGCCAGATGCAGGGGCCAAATCAAACAACAAGCAAGCAAACTTTCCCACAGCATCCATCTATATTAGATGCAGGCCACAACTCCGAGGAGTCCTCGCTCGGTCATGGGGAGACGACCAAGTCTCAGCTGCCAAATCACTGAGAGCCCTGCTTCAGCCAAACTGGCACAAAACTTGAGCTGTCACATAGGGCATATTTCAATCATTAATTTAAATCTTCAATTCTGCAGGCACCCCCATGATGGCCAACACTGGATATTTGACCTGAAGATTAGAGTCTACAGAGACAGGCGACTAGTACCTTTCTCTAAGTGTGTTCCTGGGAATTTTTTCCTTTAAAAACCCCCAAATGATCACAAGAGTTACATGCTTGTTGAACGGATATAGTAGCATGTAGGAAAGCACAAAGAGAGCAGTAAAACTTAGCCATCACCCTGTGATTACCACCGCAAGTGTGACACCCTTCAGACTTCTCTCCTGCATTTTTTTGTTTGTTTTGAAATCTTACATATTTTTTTCTCTTAAAAAAAAAAGCTTCCTCTTTCCCCTCCCCCCTTTTTTTTAATGAATCATTTTATTGGGGGCCTTTCCTGCATTTGTAATTGTTCTTGGCTGCCATGCCGTGAATTCGGTACTCGGAATTGATTAGGTGTACTATTGCCATGCCGGTAGATGTGATACTGTAAGCTCTTTTGGTCTTTCTTTTTTTGCTTTATGTCCAGAACTTTTTAACATGCCATTCAACACGGCTCTAAAAGACTGCAAGGAATTTCACTGTGCACACTAGCCAGCACTCACCCAAGCACTTTCTTGTTAATGGATATTTAGGCCATTTCCAGTATTTTATTGGGGTTTTTTTTGCTATTACAAATAACATTACAATGGACAACCTTGTTGATAAATCTTTGCACACTGTGGTAGTTTCATAACTTCATGTCAACTTGATAGATAAGTATAGGGGTGGAAATGATGCCTCCATATGGGTGTGGCCTTCTCATGGGGATCCTGGGAACTTCCTTTCTCTCTCTCTCTTGTCCCTCATCTTCCTGTTAATGAGATACACCGAGCCACTCAGAGACCTGCAAGACCCCTGGAGATGTGTCCACCACCTTTGGATCCCAAGACTTTGCACCCACATAGCCGGTGACATTCTGGCATTCATTGCCTGTGGCTGAGTGAGTCTGAAGAGGGGCTTACAGGCTAGTAGCAGACTTATGGACTAGCATTGCACATGTGGATTTGATTTGGACTGGGTTGGAATGTTTTTTGATATTGGATTATTCCTTGATATAAAGCTCTTTATTTTTCTTTCTTTTTTTTAAAAAGATAATCTCTTTCTTATACATATCTGAGTGTCTATGGATTTATTTCTCTAGTCAACACACACACACACACACACACACATCTCTCTCTGGCTAGTTCCCTCAGGTAAGTTCCTAGTACTAAAGTGACTGCATGGTGAACTGAGTCATACGACTGAAGACTTTTGATAGGCATTGTAAATATTAGGCTAGAAAGTTAAATAAGGTCTTCAGCCATTATGGAGTCTCTTCTTCTCCTCAGCCTCACCCAGAGTGGTCCAGAACAATTAAAACACAGAAGATAAAACATAGAGAAAAATAACTCTGATCTGCTGGGGAAGACTACTCTTCATAATGCAGTGACCAGTCTTCCAGGTGGTTTTCCAATGCACATGATATCAGCTTGCGAGTGTGCTTTGCAAAAGTGAGGTATGCCAGCGATTTCCTCACCTGAGCTTTAAAACTGGACAGTGTTTTAAACATGATCACCTATGAAACTGTATCCTGCCCCCCGCCATGGTTCTAGAATACAAACTTTAACCAGCCTGAATATTTTCATCTTATTCTGTATAAGTGCTATGAACACTAGTTTTCTTCCTTGTATCGAGTTTCAGAATAACTTCTGAAATGAAAATGCTGGTATACAACAAAATGTACATATCTGAGGATTTTGATGCATATCATAGCACCCAGAGAGGCAGAGGCCACTCACCTCTCTGCCAGTCATGGGTGAGCAGTGAGTGCCACATTCCCATCCTCCGGGGCCAGCCACTGGACTGGCAGCTCCCAGGTTGGGGGTGCAAGCCCACCAGCTGCAGGGTGGGGGGACATGAGATTGTCTAACAAGATCCACAGTCTGGGTTGGAAACGCTATAGAGGGTTTCTTTCTTCCTTCTTTTCTTTTAAATTTTCTGTAAAATCTTTAAGAGTTAGTAGTCTTGCCCATTCCCCATCATTCCCTGAACAAGCAAGGCAGAACTTGAATGTAACCAACTGAAATTCTCACTTAGAGACTCTAAGGGTACATCCACCTCATGTTATATTGTGGGTTTGGGAAGTAGTTAAGACTTGGTTCCATTATCATCTCACCAGAAAATGGAACTCGGCCTATTTCATGAATATCAAGTTTCTCAGATCTTTTCCTAGTCCTATGGTTCTCTGCAGGTCCCATCTTTGGACATACCTGTCATTTCCTCCTTATTGACTGGCGAATGGTGTGACTGGGCTACCCACGTCATGGTCGCTGCAGTAACAAAGATGAGCAAAGCTGAAGCCGAGCATGCCAAGAAAGCATCCCCGTAGACAGAGTAACAACGGGGGCATGCCCGATGCCCCAGTGACCATGAAGCTTGAGGGCTTCTGCCAGGGAGGAGTCCAGTGCTGAGCAAGGGTTCAAATCAGCAGCCAGGAGCAGGCCCAGGGGCAAAGCCCTGACAACTCTCTCACCCATCCCATCCTATGAGGAGAGGAGCCTTGGGGCCGACGCGGTGGCGGTGGGGGCAGGTGGATATGCTGCGTGGCGGAGTAGAGCGGTCCTGGAGTGCAGCTGCTGCGGCAAGCGCAGGTCTGACCCCTGGGGCTCGGTGGAATCAAGTTCAGGGTCTTTGGGCACCGCCGAAAACACTCTGCCTCAAGACCACCGCCGTCTCATTTCCAAGGGCTCATGGTCATCTTGCACCCCAGAAGCAATTGTGTCACAAACGGCCCCCTCACAAGGACAGCAAGGCTTCTGTCGGATTTCTGTGAGGTGGAATTGATGGTAGTGTTCTTTGGTTTGTGTTTTGTCTCCCCAGCCTCCCACCCCCATCAGCACAATGAATTTTTTTCTTGGTTTAATATTGCTTCTCGGAAAGGCGTGGACAGTTAGCTCCCTGCAGTTTCACTTTGGGTGCTTCTGGTGACTGATGCAGTGAAACGTTTTCGCATCAGCTTGTTGCCCTTCAATTTGGGCTCTGCTGTTGTTGCCGGTTACATTTCTGTGGACACTTATTGATCTGTGAGAACTCTTTACATTTTAAGAACCTCAGTACTTTCCGAAGGGAGCCCCAGAGGCCCACACAGTTGGGCTCTTGACTGCTCACCAAAAGGTTGGGGGGGGTGGGGGTTAAAGTTCAGCAGGAGACAAAGCTGGCCCAGCAAGTCCCACAGGGCAGCTCGCTGGGCCACATGGGATCGCTGTGAGTCCAGTGGACCAGTGGCAACCAACCTTGTCGTGTGTGCTGAAAACATTCCTCCTAGCTGGTCCTGTGTCTTTTAGCCTTTTAGGTGCTTCTGGCTGTTCCTGAGCCCTGGTGGCATCGTGGTTATGTGATGAACTGCCAGCCACAAGGTCAGAGGTTCAAAATCACCAGCTCCTCCGAGGGGGCGAGACCCGGTTCCCTACTGGTGTAGAGAGTTCCAGTCTTGGAACTCCTTTCTCTGAGTCGGAACTGACTTGCTGTCAGTGAGTGAGTCTTGCTGTTCTGGCAGCTTTGATATTGATGCCTACGTCTCTGTTTGTCTTTTCCTTGGCAAAGTCTGCCCTTGTAAGTGTGGACTGGGCTTCATTGGAGAGTGATTTAGGGCATGTGCTACCTGAGGGGGACAGTTGGGCAGTTAGGGTAAATGAGGTGACATCAATGCACTTGAAGTAGGGTGCTGAGGAGAGTACTGAGAGCGCCGTGGACAGCCAGAAGAACCACTAAATCTGTCTTGGGAGAAGTGCCACCAGATGCTCCTTGGCACCAAAGATAGCAAGACTCCGTGTGTACTTTGGACATGGAATCAGGACAGATGTGTCCCTGGGACGTGGATGGACACAGGGAGCGGTGATAACGGGCCCAAACATGAGAACAAGAGTAAGGATGGCGCAGGACTGGGCTGGGTCTCATTGTGTTGGGCACAGGGCTGCTGAGAGCTGGGGTGGACTCAAGGTACCCCACAATGAAGGCAATAAGTGACACAGTCATCATTTGATGACCAGGATGGCCTTTCCACTCTGGAAAGGTAGGGATCATCCCTTGGCCTGCATCGGGGAGTGGAAGCCCCTTGGTTCTCTCTCTCCTTTCTTTCTTTCTAAATTATTTTATTGGGGGCTGTGTTAGTCTGGGTAGACTAGAGAAACAAATTCATAAACACGCATATGGATATAAGGGAAAGGTTTATATATAAGAGGAATGCAACATTGAGAAAGCATCTCCCAACCCAGTCCAGTCCAAGGTCACAAGTCCAAGATTAGCCTATATGACTGATACCAGTCTATAAAGTCTCCTTCCAACTCACGAAGCACGTGCAGTGACACCAGAGCGATCACAGGTCAGTGAGTGCAGTCTCGTGTATCCAGTGACAGTAGAAGCATCCCAGTGCTGGCAGGGGTCTCTCTGTGAGCTGGATGGGTCTCCATCCAGCCCCAGAGCTCTGATTCCCTCAGGGCAAACCGGTGTGGTTTCTACTCCATCTCCAGGTTCCAGGAGTCAGGAACTATCAGCAAGTTGTCATCTCATCTTGTCAGTAGTTCAACTCCAAGAGACTGAATCAAGTCTCTCTTCTCCAATTGGGAAATACCTCGAGACGTCCCCAGAATTCTCAGGAGAAAGCCACGCCCACACAGGTCTCATTGGCTATCTCCAGATTGACAGGCTAGACTCCACCCCAAGACTCCCCATCATGAAACTGACATCAAGTACATGCCCGCCACGGGGGCCCATACAACTCTCATCACACTCCATACATCGAATGAATCCGGCGTGTTTGCACCTATGCTGCCCTCACTCTTTTTTAAGCATTTACTTCCTGATAGCAGCTCTTTCCTTGGTCCTCGCTGAATAGGACTTTGTCATCAGCTCCTGGCAGAGGAGTGGGGGCTGCCAGCAGGGCCCTACTGTCCCCCTTCCTTCCCCCCCCCCCCTGCTCCCATGCAGCTTCAGTTCCCTCCTTTGCAAAATGATGGCATGATCGAGGCTCCCTATGTTTCCCCCAAGCTGCCCATGACCTCTGACCTTCAGGGCCATCATTGTTCCATGCCACGGAGTCAATTCTGACTCACGGTGACCCCGTGTGTCAGAATGGGGTCTGGCCTATCATCGCTCCAGGAGTGGATGGCCGGGTCTTGTCTCCCCTTCCACTCCCACTGGCTGGCTGGGTTTGATTCTCAGCACCCGACACCCCCTGCCCCCGACTCTCCCTCCTCCTGGCTCCAGCTCCCAGCTCTTCAGGCTCCGCCTATGCTTTTAGTTCATTCCCAGTGCAGGCCTTCCCAGACACGTGAGACCAGACACCCCCACGGAAAAGACAAAGCCATTCCTCCACATAAACATTCGAAATTCCTGGACATCAAAAAGCACCACAAATAAAAGGAAAAGACAAACAACGAATGCAGGAAAATATTCCAGCAATTAAGTCATTAACCCTCCCTATCCAGTGGAGGGGGTGTTTCCTTGACTTTCTTTCCCACCAAGAGGTGGAGCAGGCGAGAGGGGGGTGCCCTAAAAGGCTGGAATCTTGGGGTTCTGGGAAAATGGGCATGAATGAAGTCTTCATGCCAGCGGGGTGGTGTCTCTTCCTGTAGACGTGCTCCCCCCACCCCAAAATCCATCCCACCCTGGGCCTTCTCCTATAGGAAGGAGGTGGCTTGGGGGCAGCTGTCCTCCTCTGGGCTGTTCCCTGGAGAACCTCCCAGCCCCTTGATGCTCATCTGGAAAATGGGTTTAGGAACGCCTCCAAGTTCCCCCTCGGAAGGGCTGTCTGTTCGGATATGACTCAGGACCCATGTATTTTGGCTCAGCCACTATTGGGACACTAAGGATGATTCAATGACTAGGGTGATTACATTGTTCCCATTCTGGGTGCCCACATTTCTGCCAGACCTTTTTTCATAGGTGTGGGCAAGAAGGAGACTCTGTTCATGGGAAGAACATGGCGGCATGGTCAATGTGAAAACCACCTCTCCCATGGTCCCACAGACCTGCTCCATCTGCACATAGTCCAGTCTGTCTGGACCTTAGCATGTCAGCTGCTGTACCCCAGATCTGCATCCTTTGGGCCAAATCCCATCTTCAGCTCTACCAAGAAGCTATTCAGAGTTGAGTTGCAGCATGAAAGTTTGGGTTAGATAGCCAGAGGGACTTCCAGAAGATTGATGAGATTGTGTAAGCAGACAAAGAGGAGAAGAAGGCCAATCATCAAGCTTCCTTCCTTGCACCAAGCTCCTCCCTTTACCCAAGAAAAATGTCCAAATTCACTACCATTGAGTCCATTTTGATTTGTCACCCATTAGAAAAACCTCATTCTTCTCCCTCAGAGAGGCCGGTGGGTTCAAACTGTCATCAGACTTCCTTCCCTGAAGAGGTGGGCTCCTGGAGATGCCACTGTGCCTTCAGGTGAGACCTTCTTGCTAGGGTTCCAGGCCAACCATGCTCCGAGTGCTGCCTTACCACAGTGAGCGAGACAGTCATGCACACAATGGCTGCCACTTGAGAATCTCATGCTGGGGCTGACAGGGTGGCACTGGGGCCCAAAGTGGTGGGAGTGGAGGGAGGTGGTAGCTCCCCCCAAAGGAGGTCCAGGACGGCACAGTTGGAGCAGGGCTGACTAAGATTGATCACCGCTTCACCTCTGCTTCCCACTCTCCCAGGTGAATACTTATTCTCTGCCATCCAGATGGTCCCAACTCACATTGTTCCTCAGGCCGGGTAGAACTGCCCCGTGGGTTTCTGAGCCTGGGGCTCTTGTCGGCAGGAGACAGCCTCCGCTTTCTCTCAAGGAGTGGCTGGGGGGTTTGAGCTGTTGACCTTGCGGTTAGCAGCCGATCGCACGTCCCACTAGGCCAGCAAGGCTCCTACCGGCCTCATCAGCAAACCCCGTTTGAAAAGACCCTGGACACCCAGTGCCGATGGATGAACAACCAGATGAACGCAGCAAGCATCGCTGCACTGTAAGTTGAAATGGCAAATGTTTTGTCACAGATACACTTACCACATTAAAATAGATAAATAAATATGCTTAAGAGAAGACACACTTATTGGGTTGCACTTGGTGGCGGCCTATTGTGATGCTGTGAGCAGCATGACCCCCGGCCCAGCCTCTCCCACGTGCCTTTAATCCTCAGACTCCCTGAGGCCCAGGCCACTTCTCTCCCTGAGTCAAGCCCAGCAGGAAAGAGAGTGTCTCCTTTCTCAACCAGAGTTCTGGGCCTGACTTCTACCCACTGTGGTCAAGGAACCACTTTGGAACCCGTTCACCATGGCCGGTGGGGTGGGATGTGTTGGGCTGGCCGGCCTGTGGTCTCAGGGTGATTGTCCAGGCAAAATGCTGAGCGTCTCCAGTAAAAGAGAGGCGCTTTGGTGGCGCAGTGCAATCCGCGCTGAGAGGCTGGAAGGTTGGGGGTAGGCTGAGGCAGTATGCTTCCATAAAGATGCTGCTGTAGACCAGTCGGGCTGTTGTTAAAGTAGACCGGGGACACACATAAACAACTGAGAATATGAATGAACTCGCACCTAATCTAGCCCGAAGAACAATTCGTTCTTATGACACAGCCCTGCTTAATTCCAACCCTTATGAAGTGATCACTGAAGAGGTGGGTGCTATAGCACAGTGTGGTGCCCAGTTATCAGAAAGAATAGTCTTACAGGTCTTCCAATAAGCGGCCGATAATCTCACCGAGGCATTGACGAGGTCAACAGAGAAGAATCTCTCCAAGCTGTGTGATTCAAGAATTGTAAATAAGAAAATATAGGCCTGGGGAAGGGGATGGCCTTAGAGCTTAAATTCTGAACACCTGACTTGCAGAAGGCAGTAGATGACAGCAAAAGCCCAAGCCCCATCCCAGAGTGCTTCATGTGGATGACGCCTTGGGTGACTGCCCTCTGACTGCGGCCTGGATGACGGGAGAGCCGTGTGACCGGACAGAGCGCATTGCAGGGCGGATCGCTGCAGTTGTGTCAGGTTCAGATGTGACATTTTGTCAAGGGTCACCCTCGTGAGCCAATACAGGATCGCTCCGTTTTTGAATACCTGGTTTTGTTTTCGATTGTGGTTTCACTCTGCATCATCCTGTCGTCGCGGTCCAGCCACTTGTTTGCCTTTTACGTTGACGCGGAATGTGTTTCTATGTGTGAGACCCAGGTTGGTAGACCTGGAGAGACAACAACTGGACTCACAGCTCCAAAGGGAGGCAGCAGGGGAGGCTGGCAGGACGCGCCGAGTACCAGGAAGAAGACGCGCCCTGGAGTGCACAGCGGTGATGGCTGCACAATGCTGACCCCTGTGTGATTGAGTCTGATATGGGAATGGTGTGTGGGGGAAACTGGTAAAGATAAAATTAAAAAATAAGATTTGTTGGGCTGAGCCCCGGTGGCGTAGTGGTTGTGTGCGGGACTGCGGCCCACTGGGACGGGGGTTCAATTCCAGCAGTGGGGCTGGGCCTCCTACTCCTACCACCAGAGAGCAGTGATTGCCCCCCCCCCAAAAAAAAAAATAAGATTTGTCATTGGTTTGGTTGTGACCCACGGACAAAAGGACAATACACGGACCGGTCTTGTGCCGTCCCGGCAAGTGTTGCTCTAGGGGAGCCCACTGCTGCAGCCCCGGTGCCAACCCATTGCCTTGTGCGTCTCTGCTTTTCCCCTGCCCTTTGTCTTGCCAAGCAGCGTGCCCAGGCTCCAGAGTCTGGTTTCCCCTGGCAACAAGACATGAGATAAAATCACACCATCCTTGCCTCTAAGAAGCGTTCTGGCTGTACTTCTTCCAAGACCGATTTGTTTGTTCTGATTGTAATCCACAGTATTTTTGATGTTCTTCACCAGCACCGTAATTCAAAGGTGTCCATTCCTCAGCATTCTTCCTCCAGCTTTGTCCGGGCGGAAAGAGATACCGCATGGGAGTCCCGCGGGGCGGTCTGCTCTGGGTTGTGGCATTTACTGTGACTTGGATTTGACTCAATGAACATGGGTGTTTAAGGGGGAACACCGGTTCACACTTATTTACGCAGTCGGCTATTCTGATTTGTGGTAGCAATAAATAGGAACCCAGATAAGACAGTTAATAATGAAGGGGGAAAGAGAAGAAAAAACATGGAGTTCATTACTAAAAGATCAAGGAGTGCTTGGAATCCAGACTTTATGATTCATGGAGGCTGGCGGAGCAGCTGAAAGGACTGGCTGGAGATGTCTTAAACCTCAAACCAAAATCTTCTGAAGTCTTCTCTCAACCAAACAATATCTTCGTTCAACTAAGAAAGACCGCCTGCCAGTACTCTTTTAAACTACATGGTCTCGAATTGACAACAGCAACCTCACAGGCTCTGTGGGAAGCTTGGGGGTCGGGGTGGGGTGGGTGAGGAAGACCTCAGAGGGCAAAGGGGAAAATGTTTGCACACGTTAAAGAATGGCATCAACACACTGACCTGCATATGCAGACATGGTTGGATTGGAGTCAGTTTTGCTTTGTATTGCTGCCTCAAGAGCAAGAATAAAATAAATCCTTCGAGGGAAAAGCAAATACATAAAAGGTCATGAATACAAGAGGTCCACAGAAGTGGCCAGCATGCCAGATGGAGACAGGGGACATTTGGGGAAGACTGGGCTGAAGCCTGGATTTTAGGAGCAGCTGGACAGGGAGTCTCCTCTCGAGCTCACTGTGCAAACCTGAGAAACCTTGGGAAAACAGTGTCCCCTTTCTGACTCTCTGCTTCCTTAGCTGCCGAGTGAGGTGCAGACTAAGACTTCTGCAGTGTCTTGCTTCAGGGACCACAGGAGTCAAGGGCCAGAGGTCAGCGTGGAGGTGGTTGGTGAGGGTCTGCTGTGAGGGGTCCCTGCCAGAGGATAGCAGAACCAGGTGAGGGAAGGGCTTTAAATAAAGATCCAGGGGCTGGATTTGGTCCCCTGGAGTTTGTGACCCCTATTCGCTCTCTTCTCCTGCCCCTGTTTGCTGTTTCAGCCATCACTTTGGGCTGCCCACCACCCCCTGCCACCCTCCCTAGCCAGAGGCTAGCCCTGGACCCCCTCTCCCTCCCAGGCAGCTTTCTCTGAGAGCCTGCTGCAGAGACAGATCCCAGAGAACGGGGATGGGGCTCGATAGATTTAATCTATGTTGTTTATCTTTTAAACACCATTAACCACAAATTAGCTGATTCTTTTGTGGCTGTAAATTAATAGAGTCCATTAGTAAACAGTCAATTACAGGGTGATTACTTTTTCTCTCCAAACCTCGCTTTTCCTTTTTTTAAATAGCTCTGTTCCTCCCCCCTCTCCTCTCTGGGTTCTCAGTTCACTGGCCTAGATCTTCCCTCCAAGTGGACCAGGCAGGCTGGCACGTGCTTAATGAGGTGCTGCACGGTGGCTTGCTCATTTTGCAGAAGGTTCGTTTTCAAGGCGTTCCGTTCTGAACACAGAGCAGAGCAGCAAGGTGACTGCCTCACTTTTAGCTCATGTCCGCTCTTGCTTCCGTGCCTGCACGTCTTCTGGGATTCTTCCTAGTAATTTTGGAAACTCTAATCTTTATTTCCTTCCATCCATCCATCCACCTTTCCATCCGTCTATTAATCCAGGTATCCATCCAGTCACCCATCCACCCCACCCTTTAATCCATCCACCCTCTTAAGAACCTACCAACTATCTGTCTGGGCACAGCTCATTCTTCAAGCCTCCTCTGAGGCCTGGCTGGTCCAACTGAACCTACCTTCCATGTCCTGCAAGATGCAGGCAGTGAGAATGGGGTCACTCTTTGTAATCCTCAGCCATACCCTCAGACAATAAGCTCAAGCATCTGTGATAGTGAATCTGAGAGGCTCGTGCCACTCCTAAGGGCGAGGATCAAATAAAAAGCAACATGGCATCTTCAGAGCTTGGACCATCTGCGACAGAGAGCAGTCTTTGATTGTAAGCAGCAGAAACCTACTCTGGCCAGTTTCCTAGCAGAGAGAATCTGTGAGGACTCAGAAGAGCACATAGGTTCCAGCTGCAGTTACAAAAAACTACTCAGTGAAGGACTGCGGCCCATGGCTTGGCGGTTCAAATCCAGCAGCAGCAAGGCTGGGCTTCCCACTCCCACCAGAGGGCCATGATGCAAAAAAAAAAAAAAAAATACTACTCAGAAAGGGCCATGTCTAAGGGAGTCAAGAGTTTTAGGGAGCAGAAACGGATGAGTGGTCCCTCAGGGCAACTGTATTTCTCACCACTTGCTTGTCATTGTCCTACTGTGTGTCGCCGTGATGCTGGAAGCTACGTGTCTGGTATTTCACATCTCCGCAGGGTCACCCAGAGTGAACAGGTTTCAGTAGAGCTTCCAGACCAAGAGCAGACTATGAAGAAGGAAGAGGCTGTCAACTTTTGAGGGATTAACCACTGAC
This sequence comes from Nesogale talazaci, assembly GCA_004026705.1. NCBI lineage: Eukaryota > Metazoa > Chordata > Mammalia > Afrosoricida > Tenrecidae > Nesogale > Nesogale talazaci. The sequence goes on from PVJH01033235.1 coordinate 18,637, forward strand.
AACCTGATGGATAGCCTGGAAATGCATCCAGAAGTTGGACATGGAGTAAGGAAGACTGGAGAAGATTCAATGGATTTGCTTCATCGTGCTGACGACGGATATTGGAAGTGCCATGGGCCGCTGCAAGAACCAACTTCTGGAAGAAGTACAGCCCGAGTGCTCCTTAGAGGCCAGGATGGTGAGACTTTGTCTCCTGTACTTTGGACACGTTGTTGGGAGCGACCAGTCTCTGGAAAAGGACATCATGCTTGGTCAAGCGGAGGAAGAACCTGGAAGAGGAAGACCTCAACAAGATGGACTGAGACAGTGATTGCAGGAATGGACTCCAACGTAAAGGACCCTGTTCAGGGGGCACAGGTCTGTGGGGTGCTTCATCCTGCTGTACAGAGGGTCGCTGTGAATCGACAGGGACTTGATGGCAGCCTAACAATAATCACCACTTTACTTCAGGTTGGCTCAAAATGTAAACTCCCAGGAAAGAGTCTGATTGGCTGAGCTCAGGCCATGTGCCATACCTTGTCCAGGAGAAGGCAGATGTGTTAGTCTGGGTAGACTAGAGAAACAAATTCATAAACATGCATATGGATATAAGGAAGAGGTTTATATATAAGAGGAATGGAACATTGAGAAAGCACCCCAACCCAGCTCAGTCCAAGTCCAGAAGTCTAATATTAGCCTTTATGACTGATACCAATCCATAAGTCCTCTTCAGACTCATGAAGCACATGCAATGATGCCAGGACAATCACAGGCCAGTGGGTGCAGAGTCTTGTGTATCCAGTGGAGGTAGAAACATTTCAGCACTGTGGCTTCTCAAGCACCTCAGCACTGGCAAGAGTCCCCAAATGGCTTTTTCAGCTTCAGAGGTCTGGTTCCATCAGGGTAAGCCCATGTGGCTTTTCCTCCAAGATGTCTCACAGGGAGTCAGCCTTGTGTCTTATCAGTAGAGCATCCCAAGGGACTGAATTGTAAGTCTCTCACCTCCAAGGGGGAAATACAGCCAGATTTCCCAGAACTCTCGGGAGAAAGCCATGCCCACACAGAAATCTCATTGGCTATCTCCAGATTGACTGGAGAGACTCCACCCCTATCCTCCCCATCCTAAAACTGACACCAGAGTACATGACTGTCACAGCAGAACACCTTAACCATCAGCCTCAGTGGACTAGAGGTCCCCCGGAGGAAAGATGCCATTTCCAGAAGGAGAAGCCCCAATTCTTGCCAAAGAGAGGTGAATAGCTTGTACATTGTCTACTCTTTCTCCAATGGACTTTGGTCTGGGGTGGAGTCCTCCAGTACAAATATGGCGGTCAGGGCCCTCCGCTGTGAGGACAGGGACTGGGGGATGTGCTAAAAGGGACCTCTCCAAGACCAGACAAGTTTTGTCCTCAACAAATGTACTCATGAATGGCTTCTAGTGGGCCTCTACATCCTCAGCTTCCAGAGAACGAGCCTGTCCTACAGACCTCCGTCTGTCACTCCTCTCACCTCCCCATTGGTTCTTACTGGGACCAGAACCACCATTCTCTTGCTGTCCCCACTCTTCCTTGGGTCTTTTCTATCTGGTTAAGAAATGCCCAGTTTTCGTCTTCAAGATAAACACACTGGAAGGGAGTTTCTCAACTTCGACCGACACATCTGACGTTTGGGGTTGGTCGCATCTTTGTGATGGGAGTCTGTCTTGTGTATTTACAGCATGGGGAGCAGTATCCATGGTCTGCCCAAGAGATGCCCGTGCAGCCCACCCCCATAGCCAATGGTGACAACCAAGGATGTCCCAAGACATTGCAAAATGGCCCCGGTGGGGAAAGTCATCACAGTTGAGAACCGCTGGCTGGAAAGACCCCTTTCTATACGTCCTACATGGTTCACACCAACGAGAGGTGGGATCCTGGCCACCAACCTCGCATTTCATAATCCTCTTCCCATGGGTCCCACTCTTCGTTGCTTTCCATCCTCCTCAGTAGGGTCTCCAGAACACACTTGTTTCTAGAGAGCAGCTCTCAGCTCCTGTCACTTCTTGGTCGAACCCACCCTGGACTCAACAGTGCCCCCTGGGTGACGTCCCGCTCACTGGATTCTGCAAGATCTGTTGACTCCTCCAGTTCTGGGTGCTTTCATGCCTCCTTTTTAAAGCTCCAGCCACATGCTGACCTTTCACATACTGACCACATACCGAGCTCCAGTCATCTGCTGACTGACCTGCTCTCAGTTCCTCTAGGGGATAGTTCCACGCCAAGGTCTTTTCACTTGCTCTTTCCTTCCCTTGGGACATCTCCCTTCCCCTCTGCCTGATTAGCTAACTCTTTTCCTCCTCTTCAGACAGCTGCTTCACTTCAGAGTGCTTTGGGCTGCAGGTTATGGCGGTGGAAACAAAAAGGGGCAACAGTTGTCCTCACATCACAAGAAATCTGGAGACCACTAGGTTTTGTGCTTCAGGGTTGATACCTCTGGGATTTTTCTATTCTGTTAGTCTGGGTTGGCTAGAGAAACAAGTTCAGACACACTCATGCATATAAAAAAGAATGGGACAAAAGGAAAGTAAAAGGAAATAGAGGAAAGAACTAGGAGGCAAAGGACATTTATAGAGGTCTAAAGACAGGCATATAATGCATATATGTAGATACATTTATGTGTAATAATAGGGGAATAGATCTATGTACATGTATTTATACGTTAAGTATGAAGGTAGCAGATTGGGCCTCTATTCAAGCACTCTCTCAATGCGAGAACACTTTGTTCTAATAACCTGACATGCTGTGATGCTCACCTTCCCAACAAGATTGCTGAAGACAAAATGGGTGCATAGCAAATGTGGTGAAGAAAGCTGATGGTGTCCGAATGTCAAAACATATAGGGTCTGGGATCTTCAAGGCTTTAAAATAAACAAGCAGCCATCTAGTTGAGAAGTGACAAAGACCACATGGAAGAAGCCCACCAGCCTGTGTGATCATGAGGTGTTGATGAGATCAGGTATCAGGCATCAAAGACCCAGAACAAAACAAAGCCATATCGATGTGGATGAGGGGGAAGGCAGAGTGGAGACCCAAAGCCTATCAGTAGTCAATTGGACAATTGCTATGCACCCATTTTGTCTTCACCATAATCCTATAATCCTTTTATAGGGCCACAAGGAAGAGATAAGCCAGTCAGGGTA
>PVJH01033236.1:0-21784 GCA_004026705.1 Nesogale talazaci
GAAGCAGACTTTATAGACTGACTTCGGGCATATGGGTTAATATTGGACTTATGACTTTGCACTGGACTGGATTGGGATGCCTTCTTAGTGTCATGTTTCTTTTGTATATAAACCCTTTCCTTATACCTATATGCGTGTCTCTGAAATTTGTTCCTCTAGTCTACCCGGACTGACACACCATCCTAAGACTATCTATTCCGATGGGGCCACTGGCAGAACTGTTCTAGTCAAAGGCAAGAGTCTCAAACAGTCTTACTATCAGGCATAAAGCACTGTAATTGTAATCATGCTGGATCAAACTCCATACTTGGCTAGTTGACCAAGACCTATAGCCACGACCTGAATTTATACTGCGTTTCAAAGATCACTTACTTGTTCCATGACAGAAATTTCTGCCCTGACTTTTTGAATGTTGATGGGGGTCCTTTCCTTGTTACCCATTATATTAATTTTGTCTTTATACTATTATGATTTGATCCTTACCACCTCAGTGTGATTGCAATTTTTTTTTGGCATCACTGCCATCAGGTGGTGGGAGTAGGAGGCCCAGCCTTTGCTCCGTGGAGCTGGAATTGAACCTCTATCCCAGTGGGCCGCAGTCCTGCGCACAACCACTATGCCACCGGGGCTCAGCCCGATTGCAATTTTTTTACTGCTTTCCTTTGGGTTTCCCAGATGTGAAGCACAGGAGGAGTGGATGCATAATAATAATTAATACAATGAGTTTTGGGAATGCTGGGTGGGGGTGGTGATAGGGAGAGAAAGGGGATTCGAGGAGTAAATAATGAAGGTGGGAGGGAGGAGGAAACACTAGACCTGATTGTGATTACACAACTCATTTTAAAGGTAATTTAATCATGGGGGATGTGGTGGGGGTCATGATGCACTAAGATTGATGCAGTGATTGTATAATTCTCCTTGATAATATTGAAAAATTGAGCTATTGAATTGTAGGATATGTATATCATGTGCCAATAAAGCTGCTGGGGGTGGGGAATGACTGACCATTCCAGATGAATCAAGAAATAGCATTTAAAATAAACACACATTATCAGAGAAAAGCAAAACTTAGTTCTATGAAGTTATACTGAATTTTTCTTCAACAGCAACTACTGATTTTAACCATATTATTAACATTTCTAAATATCGGCAAATGTGAAGAGAACAGTATAATGGAACTCTTTACATACACACCATTCTGATTAAAAATTTGCCATCCTTGTTTACCATCCCCCTTTTCTTTCTTTTTGTTGCTAAGGGCTTTAAAGCAAATCCAAGACCTCGTGAGTCTTCATTTTACGTACTTATAATTCTTCTTCTTTTAATTGTGTTATTAAGTAGTTAACAGGAAACAGGATCTTACAGGAAGTATCTGGAGAGATGTGAAGTGTAGCAATTAATCTTTTCTCATTTAATCAGAGAGAGCAGCAGGGTTCTAGTCATATCAATTATGTTTTGAAATAAAATTTAAGAAAAAAATCAAAGCCAAGAAAGGAAGTTGAAGTATTTTTATGTCCTTACTTCTGTTGTTATTCTTTGACATATTCACTATTAACAATAGGCTATTTTTTGGTGCACATGACCCCTATGTAACCAGAATATATACTTGTTTAACTGAACAAGGGGTTACTCACATGATAGGACAGAGTTCCAAAAGAAATGTTCAAGTTTCTGGCAAAATCCTGGATCTTCTAGATAGAGAAGCCTCTGTCTATGGTATTTTAGAACTGCAATTTAGGTTAATGCTTTTGTAATAGTACAGTTAGTAGTGTTTTAAATAATTTTTCTTGGTTTTAAAAGTTGCAATATTTGGCATTTGAAATTTTATTATCATGTTTATTACAAAATTATTAGGGTGGAAATAACCAAGCATGTCCCTCTTTCTGCCAAAAGAGAAAGGCCATTTTGGCTTTTCCCAGTCTGGCTGCCCATCCTGTCTTCTAGAAGGAAGTGTAAAGGTGAAAGTGAAACATAGAGAGACAGACAGAGGAAAATGACAGGACAAGGGAGAACGGACACAGAAATCGCTATATTAGCGGGGAGCTCCTGGACAAGATTCTGTGACTGAGGCCAGCAGGTCAGGGAAGTCATGCTCAGCAGTGTGTGTGTGTGTGTGGGGGGGGGGGGGTTTGCGGGTTTTTAAAGGGGCGGTGAGGAATGTGTGGCAGTTAGCGTATGGGATCTGGACAATTTGAGAACTGCTAGTTGACTCATTGTGGCTTTCTTTGAACCTGGAGCATCTGGTCTCACCGGTATTCTTAACTGAAGCCATCTGCTGTTGACCTTTGGGGATATGGGGAAGCAGGGCCCCGACCTGCATCAGTCCAGCCCAGACACTTTTAGTAATAAAGGGGCATCAATCTGATCTGACTACTTCCTGCTGGTAGGGGTGATAGGGTGGGGGGTGGACGCAGAGGGGCACACGGAGTGGGGGTTATGGGCTGGAATGGTTTAGACTTGCACTGGCTGTAAGGATGTAACAAGAATAAGTTAGCAGTTAAATTGGAGATGTCTTTCATTTATTCTTGAAAGAACTTGAGTTGTCACTACAGGGAGCTTAGAGAGACCAGGAAGGATTAAGAATCCTGCTCTTCTCAAGCTTTGGGTGGGGAGTAACCATGTTAATTCATACTGACCATATAGGATGAGCTGAGGAACTACTACAGTAACTGGAAAACAAGGTCCTTCTGTAGGAAAATTTACATGTTTAGTTATTTGCTCAGCCAAAGTTTATGGTTGGAGTTCTCTTATGACCTGGCATCTATTTAGAGTAAACTTTGGGTGGTGGGGGTGAGGCACAGGCTTGAATAGGTAGTAGTGGAATGAGATAATGGTATCTTGGAGGGAGAGAGACGTTAAGGAGTTACAGGGTATATGGGGAAAATGGCTTCATTAATGAGGCAAGGTCCTGGACCAAGCAATAAGTACCATTTGGTTTCCTTACTGGTAACAATAAGGCCTGTAGGGTTGCTGTTTCTCCAGGTCCGTGAAAGAAGGGGAAGGAGTGGAGGTGTCGTAATACAAGAATTAACGTGTAAGGAGACCGACCCCTAACTTATTTAAAATGTCTTTTCCTAACAGAGGGGCTGAGCACGAAGGGATTATAAAGAAGGAATAAGCAAATGACTAGTACACTAGAGGCAGGTAGGTTTGCCATCAATAGCCATGACTGAGATTGAGGAAGGACTTACCTAGTCTGAAAATGAGGTTAGGTCAGAAAAGATAGCTTCTGTCTAAGAAGAAATTTTAATCACCCAATACCTTGAGAAATACCCTAGACTTGGCGGTGGTGATGTGGGGTTCAGTTTGGGTCTCCTTAGTCTTCAGCTAATCCTAGTAGGACCAAAGTCTGGTTAAGAATCAGAAGGACAGTTCCTCACATGGAGACACAAAGAGCCTGTCACTTTTCCAAGGACAATCAGACTACCAGTGTGACTACCAGTGACGGCATACCAGGCAGCGTTCTGTTGGAGCTTTAGGCCTGGGGCACTCTCTTGACCAGGGCCCTTCTTCTTTGTACTTGAAGCAGGTGCCAGGTGGCTGTCATTCTTTTCACATAGCCTTGCTCCAAACTGTCCCTTTGGGTCCGTGGGATCACCTTTCACAGGGCAGATACTAAGGCTTGGGTTTGAAAATTTACTGTCTGCCTGAATAAGAAAGCACTGGCTGATTCTTTCTGCTCCTCATGGGTGTCAAAAACTTTAAATGCCATATTCCTTAAATCTCTGACCAGGGTGTGAGGGCTTTTTTCTGTTTTTTTAAGGTTTTTAATGTAAAGTATTAGTTAAGTGACTCTAAAAGGTAGCTGGATACTCATTAGGCTTTTGAGGGCTCTCCCTAAGTTTAATAAAATTGACTCCTATGTGGGAAATGACCTGAAGCCCAGCCAGGACACACTGAAGCATTTTTTATTGTGGTAGGCACATCTGTCCCTACCTGATTGATTATCACTTTGATTACTCCAACCAGGTTTTTGTCTGGGACCACTTAGGACAGGAATGGTCAAATAAACCTGGTCAGAGTGCTGCTGAACATTGAGAAAAATCTGTTCCCTCTTATGTGTGGTTAGGGTAGAGGAAAGGATGACAAAAGTATTATGCTAAGATAAATCATAAGCTTGAGTTTGATATGAAAACTCCTTATTATAGGTGGTGGGATCATTAAGAAAGTAGCCTCAATGATTTTCAATTTGAGATAAATCAGTAAGAGAGAAAGGAACATGAACCTGAAATACTCCTTCAGTCCCAGTCACTTTCTGGAGTAGAGGAAGGGGAGGGAATTCTGCGATTGCCTATTTTTGCTAACTGGCAAGGTGAGTACAGACTCAGTTTCTTCCAGCAAGACAGGTAGATCAGGAGAAAAGTATTCTGGGGGGTTGGGTGACCAGAATAGGGAGAGGGGTGAGTAGGAGGGGGAGACAAGATGCTCAGGCAGGTCTGAGCAGGTAGCCAGGAGAGGAGGTGCAGAAGCAGAAGGAGAAGAGGAATTTTCTTTAGTCAAGAGAACTTGGAAAGGGGAGCAGGAAATACTGAGAAAGGACGGGAGTACAGAGAAACAAAGGACTGAACATACAAAACTTCAGACTCTTTGTGAGTTCACTGGCAGAAATTGTCAAGATATCAGAGGATATTGAAATCAAAAGTATGTCAGGTGATTAAAGCTGTTACTTCCTGGAGTTTTCTGACCTTCCCTTCTGCTGGTCTCAATGACAGGACTAGGGTTTGGGCTTCTGGTGAGCCTGGAATTTGCCCACCGCTTCTCTATTTGAGAGAGGTCCATCTGGTAGGGACCCTGACCAGTTCCTCTGCTCCAGCAACCTCGAGGAGGGGACAGACAAAGGACTGGTGATGGCCATTGGGGGTTTTGGAGGCTGCAGGTGTTGTCACAGAAGAGGCTGATCAGGGAGTGAGTTGGGAAGTGTGCAGGGCAGGGGGAGAGTGAAGGGAGCAAAGAAAGAAAAAGACCTGGACATAAGTTATTTCTGACCATTTGTGGGCTTGCTGACAAAAATTGTCTAGGTTGTGGAGAAAGTTTAAAATTGAAAGTGTCATTTTTTGACCAGCATGACTCATTGTCTACTTGGTAGTGAGACCAAACTTGGTTACAAAAAAAACACCTGGTGTTTCGAACAGAAATTAGGAGCCAAACCCAATTCAGTAATGTTGGCCAGTAAGCACCATCCCAAAGGACCTTCTTTAGGGGGCTGGATTGGATGACTTCCCATGGGTTCTCAAACTGCAGCAGTTACGGGCAGAGGAGAAGGGTCCCTGGTCTCTGTTCACACCCATCAGACAGGAAATTGTGCGGTAACGCTAAGGTGTCCTGATCAGAGTTAGGAACCCAGGGGAGAGTTGTGTACTCTCCGGAACAGGAAGGTTCCTTGGTGCAGGCCCATGACCTGTCCAGAGACAGGGACCTGGGATCAGTGAGAAACACAATGGAAGCCAAGGAGGAAGAGAGGGAACCTAGTTTATGGCCAATTAAACAGTGTTTGGTCAGAGGCCTTTGTTCAGACTGGGGAAAGGAGGAAGTAGGAAAGTTTTAGGGTAGGCCTGGGAATAGGCACACAGCAGAACAGAAAACACAAAACACAGGAACTGATAGAAAAAGTTCAGATGTACCTTCTGTGTTCTAGTCTACTCTGAAGGCTCTGTGACTGCAGGGAGTCCTGTTATTTCCAGCTCCTCTATTAGAATAGACATGTGTATCGGCACCCTGAAAAATGAGAATTCTATGTTCCCATATGAGTTTTCTGGTCCTCAGTGTCTGGAAAGACAAAGAAGGTAGACAAGACAGAACAAACATACACAGAGAGATACTCACCAGAAATCACCCTTCCAGGCTGGATTCCAGAAGTTTCAGAGGAGAAGAGAGGTGGGCGACATCCTACCTGAAACAGGCCGGGGAAGGCATGGAGCCGCTTGCTCCTACCTGTCCTGGTTTTGGCACCAAATGGAAAAGTTTAGGCACAGAGAGACATGCAGAGGAAATTGACTGGGCAAGGGAGAACAGACACAGAAACCGCTATATTAGGGAGGGCTCCTAGACAAGGTTCCGTGACTGTGGCCAGGAGGTCAAGGAAACCTTGCTCAGCAGCCAGAGGTGCAGGCTTTAAAGGGATGGTGAGGAATGTGTGGCAATTAGCATATGGGGTCTTGACACTCCAAGAATTGCTTCTTGACTCCTTGTGGGTTTTTTGATTCCAGAGAATCTAGTCTCAGTCTGCTGTTGACCTTTGGGGACGTGCAGAGAAGCAGGGCTTCCTGATTCAGCCCAGCCCAAATAGGAGAGTCATCAAGTTCCGACAGTTCAATGAACTAAAGCGATGCAGATTTCAAGATTGAAAAGGCAAAATAAGAGGGAAATCTAAATGATTCTAGAGAAAATTGAAAAATAACCGGCACAGAGCAGGTGTAGAGAGAGAGAAAATTGCGGAAAGCTGGGAAGTGAGATTATTGAGGTGTTGTTTGAAAATAAGTGGTCTCTGAATAAAGCTGGTTCACAGACTTGAGAAGAAGAAAAAGATGTGGAGGTGTTTCTCTCCTTTATGTGTTGCAATTTATTATTTTAGAATAGAATCTGGTAACTTATTGCAATCTCTTTAAAATATATAATATGACTACTTGAACTATACTACTTTGAAAATGTTCACTGTATCCACAGTTTTCTATGCTATATTCTTTCTTTGAAACTGTCTTTTTGATGAAAATATAAAATTCTATACAGTGAATATGCTATGATTAAAGTATGATTCCTCTGTAATTAAATTTACATTCTTTTAAAAGTTCTGCTATTTAAAGCCAGTGTGATTAGTATATCTGTGCTCATATCTTCTCTCTTGTTGAAAATAATGTTCACAGAAGTGGAATTTTTAAATAAGCTCAGAAGCAAAGCCACATGGAAGAAGCACACCAGTCTGTGTGACCACAAGGTGTTAAAGGGATCCAGTATCAAACATCAAAGAACAAAAAAATTATGTCATTATAAATTAAGGGCAGTGCAGATTGGGGAACCAAAACCCATCAATGAGTGAAGTAACATCCTCTTACAGAGGGGTTGCAGCGAGGAGATGAACCAGTCAAGGTACAGTGTAGTAACAATAAAATGTTCAACTTTACTCTGGTGCTCAAATGCTCCCTCCCACCCACCGTCATGATCTCAATTCTACCAGAAAAATCCAGCTAGACCAGGGGATATACACTTGAGTCAGAAACATGGGGAATTTGAGATAGATGATCCCTCAGGACTAGTGGGAGGGAGTGTGTGGTGGTCACATGCTTATGTTAATTTTATAATGGAGATATAGGGGTGGAGTCTAGCCTGTTAATCTAGAGATAACCATTGAGTAGCCAAAGAGACCTCCATGTGGGAATGGCTTTCTCCAGGGACTTCTGGGAAATCTCACTATATTTCCCTTGTGAAGATGATAAGCTATCTCCTTGGTTGTTGGGAGTTGGTCTCAGAGACGATTAATCAAGGACAAGATAAGATGTCAGTGACTGAGGAGCCAGTAGAGAAGTCAAATGACTTTGCCCTGATGGAGCCAGACCTCTGAAGCTGGAGAGGCCAAGTGGGGACCCCTGCCAGCGATGAGTTGTTTCTATCACCACTGGATGCTATTGACGGACCCTGAGCCCTGGAAGTGAGGAGCTGTGGGGAGACCACTGGCAGCACCAGGACTCTGCATCCATTAGCCTATGACTTCGTGAGTCAGAAGGAGACATTATAGACTGGTATCGGGCATATGGGTTAATATCGGACTTTTGACTTTGTACAGGACTGGATTGGGATGCTTTCTTAATGTCCTATTTCTCTTATATATGAACCATACCCTTATAGTCATATGCGTGTCTATTAGTTTGTTTCTTAGTCTACCCGGACTAACACAGAGTAGTCATATTGGGAGGGTGGAGGATGGTGGAGTAGAAAGGGGGAACTAATTTCAGGGATCTACATATGACCTCCTCTCTGGGGTGCAGACAACAAGGGGGTGGGGGAAGGGACACAGTGGACATTGTACAATATGAAAAGATAGTAACAATTTGTAAATTATTAGGGGTTCATGGGAGAAGAGAAGAGGGGAATATGGGAAGCTAGGAATTTTTTTAAAAAGCACTAGAGGAAAGGGAGAAAGGAGAGCTTATACCATGGACTCAAGTAGAAAATATTTAGAAATGAATATGACAACATGTACAAATATGGTTAATACAAATGATGTATTGAATATTATAAGAGCTATAAGAACCCCTAATAAAATCTATATTAAAAAAGTTGTAAATGCTTTAACTATCAAAGTTATTGTTTGGGGCTGAGCCCCGGTGGCATAAACGGTTGAGTGCAGGACTGCGGCCTGCAGGCTTAGCAGTTCAAATCCAGCAATGGCTCTCAGGAGCAGCGCTGGGTAGCTCCCACGACCACCAGAGGACAGTGATACCCCCCCAAATTAAAAAAAAAAACCACACACCAAAGTTGTTGTCTGCTGTTTGAATGTAGCAATTTACACAAGAGGGCTTCAAAATGTTCATGGGAAATGGGATTACAAAATAATGAAAAATTTTCACCAACTTTTCAAAACCCCCTCATCAGCAAAAGATGAGAAAACCTTTCCCAAGAGCCCTCTATCTGCCTTGAGCATTTTATTTCTTCATCTCTTTTATGTGATTCTTTTTCTAATTTTTGAACTTTTGGCCAAATTATCAGTTGGACAGAAATTTCCTATTCTTGTGAGAAACTGGGGAATCATCTTAAATTCCTTAGCAATTACCCCTTAAGGAGATCTTTGGTAGACTATCTCTTTTGTTCTCTGACTGTTTCTCCTCTGTTTGGGTTACCCAGTGCCACTGTGACAGAAAGGGGTAAGTGGCTTTAAGAAACAGAAATGTGTTTTTTCACTGTGTAGGAGGTCCGAAGTTGAATTCAGTGTCCTGCTTCTAGAAGCAGCCTTTCCCTGTGTTGGCTCTGGAGGAAGGTCTGCATCCTTCCCCACTTGTCTCTTAGTTCCATGGAGATTTTGTGTGGTATATATATACCTGACCCCTTAATACCTTCTTGCTGCCTGCTTAATCTTCTCTTTTATACCACAGGGGAGATTGATTTGACATACTCTACAGAAACACTGCCTGGTTAACATAACCTTATTCCTAAATGACTTAGAACCACAAGTATGGTAGGATTTATAACTCAATCCATAATGTCTTCCCTCTTTCCTGGTGTCTTTCTCCCTTTCTCTTCCTTCTCAATCTCTTATATTCTTTGGTAAGGATTTTCAATATTTATTTTGGAATTAACTTTAGAAATATAATGCAAAAACCTTTTCCCTTGTAAAAATGATCTTAACCACTGTTAGCAATGCTGAGGAAACTCAATGGCTCTCAAAACCTCAATGTCCCATTCCATTTACCCTATTCTGTCTCATGGCAATACAAAAATAAGAGTAAATCATTCTGCTCAAAATGCCCTCAAAATATCTGACAATAATTTTCCAGCATCTTTTTCTGTGTACTAAAAAACTCAGGGATTTTCCATGAGCAGTGGTGGTGTAGAAGATGCATTAGCTGGTCCAACCTCTTTGGCCATGCTCTTCTTTATGCTTTCAGAACAGACAATAGAATTTCAGAGACAGCAAATGCCTCAATTAGAAAACTACCATTGAAAATCATTAAACTCTTTGCTAGAAATATCTTTTAGAAATGGATTCACACAGTTGCTTAATATTTTTAAATTTTCGTCGCAGCTTTACATTTCTTATTTTTCCTGAAGAGAGTTGTCTATGTACTCATTGTGGTTCTCCTTAAGAAATTGATTGTGAATACTAATTACATCTATAAAATGCAGAGTACATGGCTTATAATAACATCCAAAAAGTATGCAATCCGAGTTAGTTATGAGTTTATTTCCCAGGAGACACAGATAAAATCAGCCTAAGATTTCCGGGTACATTTATCCACTCCTTCATTAAAAGAGTATTACCTGTTTGCCTTTATTTTAATGATCTTATACAAGAATAGCAATTCTATAAATAAGATGTGATTTCAACTGAGTTTGGTATAACTATTACTTTTCTTGCTCAGGATATCCTAGAGATAGGAATTGTTTTCAATTAAAATTTGCATGGCATTTCTTTTTATTTTCTTTATCTCCTCTGTGGAAAGATTTCATTTTGTAGCAAAAAGTATATGTAATTTAATAGCAGTTCTGTTGAAATACTCTTAAATGATAAGATAGTGAATTCAACAAGTCACTTTTCAAAGATTCTTCTAGGAGCAAAAAAATCAAAATACAAATAAGACAAATAAAGATTATTGTTACCTGGTTTTCCACTGAATGCTACTCTTGAAAACACTTCAGGCTTAGTAGTGGAAATTTTATCCTTTTCTTTTTAAATTTTATACATTTTACCTGAGGCAACAGAAATGAAGGTAAACAGACATGACACATAGAAGATCTTAGAGCTGTGGGATGACATAAGCTTCGCATACATAAGGAAAGCAGATGGCCATTAAAAAGAAAGGGAAGAAAGAAAAGATCAAAGCGGATGTCAGAAGAGACTCTGAAACTAGCTCTGTATTGCAGAGTAGCTAAGACTAATGAGAGAGATGATGAAGTCGACAAGTTGAATAGAAAATTTCAAAGTGCAGCTGGAGAAGAGAAAGTAAAATATTGTGGGAAACTAACACTGAGGGAAATATGATGAGGACTACATACCCTAACTTAGAGGAATCTGGAAAGCTGGTATTCTTTGGTGGGAAAGTCACCACTTTGCTTAAGATGAAGCACAAGTACATGATCCTGCTTTAAATAGCGTTCCCACAGATTCTCCCCTAACAGCTATGCTGCCTTAAAGTGAGCACATGGTTGATTTTATCTGCCTCCCACCGAGTCACCCAGTCCTCCTCATATCTTCCCCCAATAGTGAGTGGGTGGGTGGGTGGGTGGGTGGATGAGGGCTTTCTCCCTTTGGTCTGGATTAAAAATATTTTCAATAGAAATTTTATTGCGGGCTCTGACAACTCTTATAACATTCAATACATCATCCATGTTAAGCATACTTGTACACATGTTGCCACATTCATTTCCAAACATTTTCTACTTGAGCCCCCAGCATAAGCTTCTCTTTCCCCCTTTCCTTTAGTTTTTTTTTTTATAATTCCAACTCCCCGTATTTCCCCTCCTTCCTCTCTTCCCCCATGAACTAATAATTTACAAATTGTTATTACCTCTTCATATCATACATTGTCTAATGTGTCACCTCCCCCCCCATGGGCCCCCCCTCGGTCCCCACCCCAGAGAGGAGGTCACATGTAAATCCCTGAAATTAGTTCCCCCTTTCTATTCTACCATCCCTCCACCCTCCCAGTGTCACCACTCCCCCACTAGTCCCAAGGGATCATCTATCCTAAATTCCCCATGTTTCTGACTCCAATATCCATCCCCTGGTCTAGCTGAATCTGTCTAGTAGAATTGGGATCATGATAATGGGAGGAAGCATTTGAGAACCAGAGGAAAGTTGCACATTTCATTGCTACTACACTGTACCCAGACTGGCTCATCTCGCCACAACCCCTCTGTAAAAGAATGTTGCTTCACTTTTTGATGGGTTTTAGGTCCCCAATCTGAACTCCCCCTCACTTATAATGATATAATTTTTAGGTCTTTGATGCTTGATACTGGATCTCTTTGACACCTTGTGGTCGCTCAGGCTAGTGTTCTTCTTCTATGTGGGCTTGCTTCTTAGCTAGTTGGCCCCTTGTTTACCATCAAGCCTTTAAGACCACAGATGCACATCTTTTGATAGCCAGGCACCATCAGCTTTCTTCACCACATTTGCTTATGCACATATTTGGGCTGCATCAATATTTTTATTAATTTTGCCTTGGCAACTTTCAATGTATAGAAAGGTTACCCCTGTAGTATGCAATTGCTCACCTCTGGGACAGTCATGATCTCAGCAGCCAGATCCATGCAGTGAGACAAATATATTTCCAAACAAGGCTTACATACACTTAGGGAATTTGCAAGCTCTCCTACCAGTGTAACAGGAAGGGGTTGTACAATATGTGTACGTGCAACAGGAGGGGGACGAGCCAGAAGTGTACATGCACTAGGAAGGGGAGGCAATAGGGGCATACATGTGACAGTATGGGTGGGTTCTAGAGTAAAGTGACCAGTTTTAACCTTGGTAAAGCAGGCATCATTGATGTTGGGGGGGGGGTTCTTAATTAAAAATTTGGTCTATATGAAGCAGCAAAAAATTCCATAAAATGCAAAAATTGTATTGTAATATATTTATTTTAATTTCAACATAAGTACAATTTACAAATATAGTACAATAAAAATCATGTATTATTATTTTATCCTTTGGCATATTTCTCACTTGAGTGAATTTCTTTTAGTAGATTGCTGTCATTTAAAAGGTCATGAAATTTTTCACATGAATTTGTTAAATTATATTGCACACATAAAATGGCTTTCAAAATCTAAACACTTAGTAGTGATTTTTTTGATGTCCACACTTTATTTACTGTAGGAAAAAATGCTTTCAGTCGCAGCATTATTTTCTGGTAAGGACAGCGCGTATTCCACAGTATTTAGTGCATCATTGTATGGAACATAGTTTGTTTCAAAATGATGAAATATTTCTAACCATTTGTTCTCTGTTGTGATTTTTGTTGATGCTCAAGATTTAGTCTTTTCCTTATCGATATATTTTCTTAATAATGATACCTCATCAAAAAGATCATTTTTCAGAAATATTACTATATGGGAAATTTTGAGTAATATTATCAAATGATTTTTGCACATCATTCCAATTAAGTTCTTGTTTTAATGTAACCCAATGAAAATGTTCAATATCATTGTAACATATCATCCACTCCTCTAAATAATCTATGCAGTTACTGTAGAACTTTCTAACTTGATTCATGAGATCGGCACGATTTATTGCATCTTGTTCTTCTAGCTGCCCTATACTATTAAAGATAGTTAAAGGGAAGAAAACTATTTTCTAACCACTCTTGACACTGAAATTTTAAATTATTAACTTCATTTGCTACTTCAATTACCGAAATTTTGTCACCTTCAATAAATTTTATAGCATTTTGAAAAGAGCTGTTTCGGGCTGAGCCCTGGTGGCGTGGTTGTTGTGCGCGGGACTGCGGCCCACTCGGATGGAGGTTCAATTCCTGCTCACAGGAGCAAAGGCTGGGCCTCCTCCTCCATCCACCAGGGCAGTGATGCTTAAAAAAAAAAAAAAAAAAAGAGCTGTTTGATTGTGTACAAACTCTAGCCAAATTTTTGAAGGCTCTTTAAAAAAAAAAAGCAAACAAAAAAAAAACTCGGGGCTGAGCCCGGTGGCGTAAGTGGTTGAGTGCGGGACTGCGGCCCGTGGGCTTGGCAGTTCAAATACAGCGTTGGCTTTCAGGAGCAGCACGACCACCAGAGGCAGTGATGCCCACAAAAAATTAAAAAAAAAAAAACTCTTCTAAAATTCTAGGACATTTATCCTGTGATAGAAAATAGGATTTCAAAGAATCATATATTTTCAAAATTCTTTCGAGAGCTGGCAAAAGAGCTAACCAGCATGTTTTACTGTATCCAAGTATTTTCTTATATTCTATTTCCACAGTTTCACAAAATTCTTTAAGCATTTCAATGCACACAGTGTATATATAGAAATAAGAATATATTTTAATAACAATATTTTCCACATTTATGGGCAACAAGTCAGCAGTTGTTTGAATGGCATTATGTATTATGTGTGCTGCACAGCCAACACCAATAATATTTTGATTAAGGTTTTTGTATAATTTATAAAAAATATTATTTGTACCTCTTCTCACTTTTCCTCCAAAATTTGCATTCGTGTTTTCTGCACAATATGCAATCACTTTATGTTTTAAATTTTTTTTCCAAAATATTAATAATGGAACTGAAAATTATTTCAGAAGTTTTGCCAGGCAAAGAAACGAAATCTAAAATTCTAATTTTTATTCTAGTTTCTGAATCAAAAAATCTAATAATGGTTGGAAATAACTTTATACTCTTAAGATTAGAATTAGATGCATCAGAATATATGGATATAAAATTATTTTTTCTAGATTTTTATTTAATTCTGAAATGTATATGGGAAAAGCACATTACACACAATTGCCTCGGATTTTGTTCTAGCACAGGCAAATTTTTTGTTGAATAACTTTTTGATAACTTGTGATGTACAATCCATAGATCTGAAGGAATGATTGTGACTAATAATATGAAAAGACATAAGTCCTTCTGCTAATGCTAATTTCTTTTTTTCATCTCCATAAGTTGCTTTCCGAAAAAATTTCTGTATTTTGGAGGAAGATGCATCAGTATTTAATTATCTTTTATGTTTCTGTGTCTCCAAGTGCTTTGGAATATCATTCTTCCCATCGTGCAAAATAGAATATTCACCATTACATTTCTCACATTTTACCATGCAATTGCTTTTGGGTTTTTTTTTTAATTTTTTTTTTGTGGGCATCACTGACTCTGGTGGTCATGGGCACTACCTAGCCGCCACTGGATTTGAACCGCCAAGTCTGCAGGCTGCAGTTCCTCACTCAACCACTTACGCCACCGGGGCTCAGCCCTGGTTTTTTTAATAAAAGGAATTTCACTTCTTAGATCATCGTTGAATTTGCATCCTCTTTTCTTACTATGTTAAAAATCTAAAAAAAATTTAAAATTATATTATAAATTATTAGATACATATTGCTTAAAAACACAGTAAGTAGGTACATAATTACATGAAGATCTTTTATTGTTAGTTTATAAATTCAATTAATTTGATTTTTATAAAGTAGCTATATTTAAAAATTATTTTAATTCTATATTTCTTTCTAAATAATAACAATACTCACTTGTATTATTTTTCCTCTGAATTTGTCATAATGTAAGTCCTAAGTGTCACTTTCAAGGCTGGTGCTAGACTTTTTGCCGCCACTATAAAATATAAATAATATGAGTACTGTCTGCTAAATTCAAGAAAATTTATGTACTTGTGAAATGAATAAATTGCTTGAATTTGCTTGAATAAATGAATGAATAAATTGCTTGAATAACTAGCACTAGAACGCAGTACAATGTGTATCATCTGAGAGACAGTTACAAAATGTTACACTTGATCTTAGGCAAAAGGCCGAAAATGTTTTCGTCATTGCTAATGCCAAAAAATGCCATTGATTATTAAGTCCAAACAATGATGGTCGAATTCTAGTCAATGATCAACAATGAAAACTTTGCTAATCGCTTCTTGGTAATCAGTTCATTGACGTTGAAAGAGGATGGTCCTCAAAAAGATGCATTGACAGACACAGTGGCTGCACCATGGGGCTCAAACATAGCAGCGATTATGCTGATGGTGCAGGACTGGGCAGTGCTTCAGTCTGTTGTTGCCTGGGGTCAGAACTGATGCCATTGGCACCTCGCAACAACAACAGCATAGGCTGCTTTGTAACGTGGTGGATGAGGTAGCTGGAAACAGGAGTCAAGGATTATTCCTTTGCATGACAGGGCCTCTTACCACCAGCCCCTCCCCTTTACAGGAAGTTGGAAGCCAATAAAGTCTAACGGGCATGTGCCAATTCAGGCCCTTGAGTCAGGTGACTGGTACATGTAGGTGGTACAGTAAACCTAAGTTGACTCAAACTAGGGTGAGTTTAATTCAGCCTATGGGATCAACTGGTATTTTCAACCACGCCTCCCAGATGAAAGCCCTATAGGCCAGAACCTGGAGACCATCTCCCCTTTCAGCGGCTCCTCTGCTGCCCGCCCTGCCATGCTGCAGTCTCTCCTTGGCCTCAGAGTGTGCAGTTCCCTGAGGGAGCCTGTGTTTTGTTAACTGTACAGCCTGAAGCCTCGATATAAAAACCCACTTGGAAACATCTATATAAAAACCCACAAGAACCAAGGTGTTTCCCAAACGCGAGGAATCTAACCAGAGTAATAACCGTATTAGTACAAAGGTCACTCTACTTAGTCTAAAAGATATGCCATCACAAATAAGAATCTGGAGAACAACTTTGATTTGTCTTCTTTAATTTGGTCACTTTTTAAGCTTCACCTCTACGTCTGTGCTCATGAAGAATATTTCTATGACACGTTTGCACATATTCCAAAGTGAATGGTACATTATTCTGGGAAATTAAATCACAAACTTGAGTTCAAATGGCAGTTTTTCAAACCTGTCACTATCACAATTAAAGGTGACAAAGTTGCACACACCAATGAAATATTCAAGGTAGCATCTCCAAAGATGTCAGGTACAATGGGATACCATGATACAATGATTCACTTAATTTCACTTCTTTAGTCATAATCTTTGTCATTCTCACCAATGGGATAATGCTTCCCATTTGGGGAGCACTCTCTTATCCTGATGGGCCTGGGTTATGTAAAGGTGAAACAGAGGCAAGAGACATGGACAGAGGACACTGACAGGATAAGGGAGAGCAGAGACAGAAGTAACTTTATTGGGAGGAGCTCCTGGACGAGACTCAGTGACCTAAGCCAACAAATCAGGGAAGTCACGCTTAGCAACCAGAGGCACGAGTTTTTAAAGGAGTGGTGGAATGTGTGACATTTAACTATATGGGGTCTGGACATTCTGAGAATTGCTTGTGGCTTTCTTTGAACCTGGAGCATCAGGTCTCACCAGTTATCTTATCTGTCACCGTCTGCAGTGGACCTTCAGGTACGTGAGGGAATCAGGACCCAGAAGTACTTCAGCCCAGCCCAAACATTGTAGACATGTTTAGTGATAAAGGGGCGTCCACATCTGATCTATTTCTTGCTGGTATGGGTGACAGGAGGAAGGCCATGGGCTAGAATGGTTTGGACTAGCACTAGAAGGTAGGGGGGTTAAAGGATATAAAAGAAGCCACTTTGCAGTTAAACCCTTATTCTATTCTGGAGAAACTTGAAAAGACAACGGATTAACAGTAACAAAAAGCAAATCATTACCAGGGGTCCTAACCAGGGGCATAACCCAGGGCATCATATGATTTTGGAACCAAGGGGTGTTTGCTTCTTTGTCTCAGCAGTAACTTTTGATCTTTTTGACCAGAGTTTTTAACACCTAAACATTGTGTTCAACCACCCCTGACTCATTAATATGGAAACATGCATGTGCCTTCTTTGTCAACTGTTAACAGATCTAATGCATGACCCTTTTGAAGAATTAGCAGTGCCAGGGATGTAAGCTGTCCCTATGGGGAGGCTAGAATCTCTGAGGCAGAGTCCATGACCAACTGGAGTTGTTTGTCAAAGTTTGGTGTTTGGCGCATGCTATGCTCTAATGTTCTACTGGAAATCTCTGCCACTGCCAGGAAGGAGGTAAAATTAAAGTTTACTAGGACAGGTAGAAATACAGCTATGCTTTGCCTTACTATCCCTGATTTATTATCATAATAACAGCACTCTAAGGCTGTCCCTGCAGAGAGGCTAGAGAAACTGGGATGGGTTTGGAATGCTCTTCTCAACCTTTGGGTGGGGGAATAACCTTGCTAATTCATACAGACCATATAGGATGAGCTGAGAAGCTACATACAGTCTGGAAAACAAGATCCTGTGGAAATTTTACACATTATGTTATTTGCTCTGCCAAAGTTGGTGGTTGGAAGTCGTTTATGACTTGGTGTCTATTTAGAGTAAACCTTGAGTGATGGGGTGAGGCACAGGTTTGAATAAATACTAAAGGAATGACATAATGGTGGCTTGGAGAGAGAGAGAGAGAGAGAGAGAGAGAGAGAGAGAGAGAGAGAGAGAGAGAGAAGTTAAGGAGTGGGAAATTACTGGGTGTATGGGAAAACAGTTTCATTAATGAGGCACAAATCCTGGATCAAGTGCCATTTGGTTTCCTTCCTGGTATCAACAAGGCCTCTAGGGATGGTTCCTCCAGGTAGGATGAAAGAAGGGGAAGGAGCAGAATCTCTGTGAGATGAGAAGTAAGATGTAGGGAGACCCTTAATGTATTTAAGATGTCTTCTTTATTACAAAGGGACCAGGCATGAAGGGATTATAAGGAAGGAATGAATAAAGGGCAAGTAGACTTGGGGCCGGGAAACTTGCCATCAATGACCGAGATTGAAGACCGACTGTCTATCCCTGAAGATGAGGGCAGGTCAGAAAAATAGTTTTTCTGTAAGAAGCAAATTTGCTCACCCAATACCTTGACCAATACCCTAGACTTGGTGAGGGTGATGGGAGGTCCAGTTAGGTCTCCTCAGTCTGCAGCCAATCCTAGCAGGGTCAGCATCAGGTTATGCATTGGAAGGACAGTCGCCCTCTTGTGGATTTGCAAAGGGCCTGTTGCTTTTCCAAGGACAGTCGGACTTCCAGTGTCCACTTTGACAGCCTGTCAGGCAGAGTTTGGTTGGAGTTTTAAGCTGAAGACACTCCCTTGGCCAGTGTCCTTCTTTTATGCACTTGAAGCAGGTGCCAGGTGGCAATCGCTGTTCCCATACACCTTTTCCTGTGCTGCTCCTTTGTGGCCCCGCGGGGTTGTCGACCACAGGGCTGCTACTAAGGCTTGGGTTGAAAATGTACCTTCTGCTGGAACCAGGCATCATGGGCGAACTCTGCCTCCTCCTCGTGGCCATTAATAACCTTAAGTGCCATATTCATTAAATCTTGGACCGAAGTTCAAGGGTTTTTCTCAACTTTTTAAATGTGGGAGGTTAACTGGGTAATAAAATGGGTCGTGAGGACAGTAGTCCCAGCTGGGGAAGCTGGATCTAAGCGGTGCACTGGGTTAAAGCATTTAAGTGGCAGAGGAAGGTGGCTGATCTCTTGTCAGGCATTTGAGTGATCTCCCCAAGTTTAATAAAATTGGCCCCTATATGGGAAATGGCCTGAAGCTCAGCCAGGACACACTGAAGCATTTTATTGTGGCAGGCATGACTGTCTTTACCTGCTTGATTGTCAATTTGGTAACACCACTTGAGTTTTTGTCTGGGACCACTAAGGTCAGGGTCGGTCAAGTGAACCTGCTCAGAGTCTGCTGAGCGGCGAGAAAAATGCAGTCCCTCTACTGTGCGGTGGGGGTTGAGGAAAGGATAACAAAAGTATCCTGCTGGGACAAATCCTACGCTTGAGTTAAATATCAAAATTCCTTAATATAGGTGATGGGATCATTAGGAAAGGAGCCTAAACACTTTTCAATCTGAGATAAATCAGTGAGAGAGAAGGGAACATGAACCCAGGCGACTTGCTAAGCCCTGGTCACTTTCCAGAGTGGACAAGAAGGGGATTCTGCGATCATCATGTGTGCTTGCTAACTGGTGAGATGAGTGCAGACTCAGGTTCCTCCAGCAGGACTGGGAGATCTGGAGAAGAGGGTGTGGGGGCTTTGGGTGACCAGAATAGGGAGAGGGGCGAGTAGGATGAGAGACAAGATAGTTGAGGCAGGTCTGAGCAGGTAGCCAGGAGAAGGGGTGCAAAAGCAGGAGGAATGAAGGAATTTTCTTAGTCAGGAGGACTTGGGAAGGGGAGCAGGAAATACAGAGAGAGGGATGGGGGCACAGAGAAAAGGACTGAGCATACAAAACTTCAGACTATTTGTGAGTTCCCTGGCAGAAATTGTCGAGATTTTGGAGGATATTGAAACTAAAAGTGGGTCGGGCGATTAAAGTTGTTACTGGCTGGAGTTTTCTGACCCCTCCCTCCAGCTGGTCTCAGGGAGGGGACTTTGGTTTGGGTTTCTGGTGAGCCTGGGATTTGTACTCTGTTTCTCTATCTGGGAGAAGTCCATCAGGAAGGGATCCTGACCAGCCCCTCTGTTCCCATAACCTTGCAGAGGGGACAGACAAGGGATGGGTGATGATGATTGAGGGTTTGGGAGGCTGTGGGTGTTACCTCAGAAGAGACTGAGCAGGCATGGGACCAGGGTGTGGGGGTGGGGGGCAGGGAGAGAGAGAGACTTCAGGGAGTCTGAAATGTCAGGTCCCAGGGAGGAGATGGCTGGCAGAGGCACAATTGCCTCAACCTTTGGGGGTTGGATGGGTATTGGAGGGAGGTGATAGTGAGGGGCACCCAGATTATGGAGGAGGCCTTACTGGGACCATAGACAAGGAGTTAGAGGATTTGGAGAAAAACAAGGGCAATGATTCTTGGCTTTCAGAGGGTGTTAGTCCAGGTAGACTAGAGAAACAAATTCATAGACACACATATGGATATAAGGGAAAGGTTTATATACAAGAGGAATGGAACATTGAGAAAGCATCCCAACCTAGTCCAGTTCAAAGTTGTACATCCAATATTAACCCATATGTCCGAAACCAGTCTATAAAGTCTTCTTCTGACTCACGAAGTCACAGGCCAATGGGTGCAGCGTCCAGGCACTAGCAGGAGTCCCCTCATGGCTCCTCGTTTCCAGGGCTCAGGGTTCATCAGCAGTATTCACTGGTGATAGAAACCTCTCAGCACTGGCACGGTTCTCTCTTTTCCCGCTTCAGAGGCCTGGTTCTATCCGTGTGGCTTCTCTGTTTCCTCAGACGCTGCTTTTTTGTCTTGTTACTCAAGTGACTCCCAACCACTGGATATCGTCTCTCATCTTCATGAGGGAAATATCACGAGATTTCCCAAAATTCTCAGAGAAAGCCATGCCCACACAGAGGTCTCATTGACTATCTCCAGATTGACAGGCTAGGCTCCACCCCTAGACTTCCAATCTTGAAATTGACATCAAGTACACGACTGCCACACAGAGTATTAAAAAAAGGAAAAAGAAAGAAAGACAAGGGAGGGGGAGTGCTGTCAGGGGGCCTGATTGGGAGAGTGTTTGGCTGAGAGAACTTTAGCAGGGTGACAGGAAATAGAGAGGGATGGAAGTGAAGAAAGAAAAAAATCTGGACATAAGGAATTTCTGACCATTTGTGGGCTTTCCAACAAAAATTGTCTAGGTTGTGGAAAATGTTAAAATCGAAAGTGCCATTTTTTGACCAGCATGATTCTTTGTCCAATTGGTATCGAGGCCAAACTAGGTTACAGAAAAAGATGGTGTTTTGGACAGAGATTAGGAGCCAAATCCAATTCAGTAAGGTAGGCACCATCCCAAAAGACCTTCCTTAGGGGGCTGGGACAGAGGGCTTCCCATCCTGTCTCAAACTGCAGGGGCTATGGGCAGAGGAGAAAGGCCTCTCCTGGTCCCTGTTCATACCCGTCAGTCAGGAAATGGTCTGGTAACCCCAAGGGCATCCTGATCAGAGTTAGGGACCCAGGAGAGAGTCCTGCACTCTCTATAGCAGGAAGGTTCTCTGGCCCAGGCCTGCACCTTTTGTCCAGCAGATCAGTGAGAGACACAATGGACGCCGAGGAGTGGGGAGAGCACCTGGTTTGGGGTTGATAAAATGGCGCTTGGTCAGAGGCCTTTGTTCAGATTGGGGAAAGGAGGAAAGTTTTAGAGTAGGTCTGGGAATAGGCACACAGGGGAGCCCCGAACACAAAACACCTGAAAAGGTAGAAAAAGTTCAGATGCACCCTCTACATTCTAGTCTAGTCTGAAGATACAATGACTGCCAGGTCCAGAGCCAGGGAGTCCTGTTATCAGCAGAAATCCCAGGAAGCAAACACTGAGGCAAAGACTGGAGGCTACATGAGGGAAGATAGACACAGAGAAAAAGATGGACACGAGAAACTGACCTCATTGTCACATCCCTTTAGGGGAAAGACAGTTATTTTTAGCTCCTCTTAGTACTGGGGTAGCAGAATGAACCCCTGTAGAGATGCCCCTCAAAACAGGGACTCTATGTTCCCATATGAGTTT